>JAFFST010025531.1:5070-29588 GCA_022414735.1 Noturus placidus | reverse complement strand
TTCAGTTTTTTATTTGTTGAAAAAGTTTGAAATATCCAATAAATTTCGTTCCACTTCATGATTGTGTCCCACCTGTTGTTGATTCTTCACAAAACAATTACAGTTTTATATCTTTATGTTTGAGGCCTGAAACATGGCAAAAGGTCGAACAGTTCAAGGGGGCCGAATACTTTCGCAAGGCACTGTAAGTCTGCAAAAAAAAAAACAACTATTGTATAGGGCGGCTGTGGCTCAGTAGGTAGAGCGGGTCATCCACTAATCCACTAATCGTAGGGTTGGTGGTTCGAATCCCGGCCCGGGTGATCCCATGCCGAAGTGTCCTTGGGCAATGCCCTGAGGAACCCTAAGTTGCCCCCGATGGCAAGCTAGCACCTTGCATGGCAGCTCTGCCACCATTGGTGTGTGAGTGTGTCTCATTTGTAAGTCGCTTTGGATAAAAGCATCTGCTAAATGTATTCCTTTTTATTTGCTATTCTGATTTGTCAAATTAATAAAATTATGTTTTTGGTAAATCAATGACTTTTCGTAAAGAGACAGAAAGCCCCTGTATTTTCAGACACCTAAAGATATTTACTGCTTTAAAACTATCTGCCTTTGGAAAATACCAGAATTACAGTACTTCATTTCCATGTGATTTGTTTACTTTTATGAGCCTGGTAAGTGCAATGAGGTGTTGTGAAAAAACACAACCTTTATGCATGTAACAGACAAGAATAATATGATAAAAGATGAGGTAAAACAGTTTACTAAATGGCGATCTTATTCAGATAGGATAGTGTTAGATTTAGGGATGTCATTATACCAAAAATCTAGTACTCTGTACCGATACAACCAAAAGCACACGATACTCGATACCAAAGTTGATACCACGGTGTGGTTTTTAAAAAAAAAAAAAAGCTTTTTTTTTTTAAATAAAATTCAAAACTCCTCGAAGACATCCTCTGGCTGATACTGGCAAAAAAAGAGAAAGGGATATTTCAGTTATCAAACACTGTCTGACAATGACTAATAACAAGTGCTAAGGTTCACTCCTACATTTACCAGACACTTTTATCCAAAGCGACTTACAAATGAGACACACTCACACACCAATGGTAGCAGAGCTGCCATGCAAGGTGCTAGCTTGCCATCGGGGGCAACTTAGGGTTCAGTGTCTTGCCCAAGGACACTCCGGCATGGGATCACCCGGGCCGGGATTCGAACCACCAACCCCACGATTAGTGGATTAGTGGACAACCCGCTCTACCGACTGAGCCACAGCCGCCCACTCCTAAACTCACACGTGCACACACACACACACACACACACACACCTTATACTCTTAATGCAAGCATTAGCTTAAATTCACTGATATGGTGGCAGGCCAAAAAGATTTATTAAAAGCATGAACATGTGAATAATTATTAGTGAGATTAAGCTACATTTAGCTGACAGGACATGGGCTGAATGGCGATGCATGGTGGCCTATTAGGAGGTAGTTTATAACACTGCATTGCGTTAGCGTCATTAACAAAAAACATTACATAACGTTAGCTGGTTCCACGGCTACAATGCCAGCTTCCTCAAACAAACACAATACAGGACGGTCTTTCAGGTGCTTTGACAAATTCCAGGTGTTTCCTCGCTTTGTTTGAAATGAATGATAGCATCGGTTGCACAGCGGCAAACGCTAAACTTGTTAAACTAAGCTAATCTTCTGTAGTTTTTCCCATGTGATTGTAGGCGTTCTTCTTCTTCTTCACCACTTGTGGACCAACTAAAACACTTGCGTGTATTTGCTGCCCCCTTCAGTTCCGGAAAAATTGCAACCTCGGTACATTCATTAGAAATGGTACCAACGGAACTGCAGAAAAACAAGTACCGTCACGTTTTAAGAATGTTAGTACCGACTTGGTACCGAAGTATCGGTTCTCGTGACAACCCTAGTTAGAGTATACAGTAGCTTTGTTTAAAATATGCTGGTGCAGGATGTTACATACACAGCATTCGAGTGAAAGATAATTTTTTTTTACTTAAATTTACTAAATTCAGCTATGAACAGGGTAAAACTGTAAGAGGCCGCTCTACATCGCTAGAAGCCAGCAGCGGGTGGCAGTAGCGCACAGTGAGGGTGGCCTTTCCTGGATAACTCAGTTGCCCTGTGTCCTCCAGTTTAATCAGACTGGAGGATCCTGGGAAAGTGAGTTGTCCGGGACGGCCGCCCTCACTGTGTGCCACTGCCGCCCACTGCTAGCTGCTGGTGTTGTAGTATGGCTCCTTACATGCATCTCGAAGTTGGTCTGGAACACATGTAGTCACATAATTTGTAGCTGAATGGTAATGCATCCTGATGACTTTCCAAAAACATCAAAAGGTTGCTTAATCACCAGTCTTGCCAGGTTCACAGTATTCATGTAGCTTTTGTTGTTCAACGGTTAAGGCTCTGGGTTACTGATCAGAAGGTTGGGAGTTCAAGCCCTCAGCACCACCAAGCTGCCACTGTTGGGCCCTTGAGCAAGGCCCCTAACCCTCCCTGCTCCAGGGGTGTCATATCATGGCTGACCCTGCACTCTGACCCCAACTTCCTAACAAGCTGGTGCTGTTCTTCGTCTTCTAAGTTTGAACTGTCCAGCTATGCTGTTGGTCTATGTAATGGAATACATAATACATGATTTTTTTGTCCCAAGCGTGACCATTTTGCAGAAATTACATTTGTTAAAAGCTTCACAAGGTTACGATGGACTTTTAACAGGAAACATGGAAAGCACATCACCCATGACATTTGCCAAGCTTATTAACAAATTCAAAAAGACTAGAAGTAGACATCCACAAACATGCAGTGACGAAGGCACAACTGACGTGGTGCTGATGCATATCGTCTACATAGTCCAATATGTATGGACACCATATGGTTTCCATACATACAGTATTAATTTATATATATATATATTATGATATATTTAGATTAGATATAAAATATGCAAATCAACCATGCAAATTCTCCTGTTATATTCTCAATTCTTCCTACTGCTCTCAATATGCACTCTGCTCATTACTATATAAATGTAGGCTATTTGTGTCAGTGAATTGCATTACTCATTCTTCCATTCACTGTAAGCCACTATACCTAATAATATGAGACCATTTTAGTCCTTTGGTGAAATAACTAGTAAATGGAGTGTTTCATTAAGAAATAGAATAGAAAATAAGATGCCTCCTGGGATAGGCTCCAGGTTCCCCGTGACCCTGAAAAGGAGTAAGCAGTTGAAGATGGATGGATGGATGGATGGATGGATAGAAAATAAGAAATATACTGTCACTACATGACGCAGAAATATTAGTTCATGCTTTCGTCACCTCTAGATTAGATTATTGTAATGCCGTACTGTCTGGATGTTCCAATAGAAATATAAATAAACTCCAGCTAGTCCAGAATGCAGCTGGGTCCTAACTCGAACCAGAAGATACGATCACATCACCCCGATCTTAACCACACTGCATTGGTTCCCAGTTAAATCTCACATTGATTTTAAAATACTATTATTAACTTATAAAGCACTAAACGGTCTCGTGCCACAGTATTTATGCGATCTTTGGTCTTCTATGATCCGCCCCGCCCACTTAGATCAGAAGATGCAGGCTATCTGGCAATACCCCGAATAGTGAAGGCTACAGCAGGGGGTAGAGCTTTCGCTCATAGAGCGCCACAGTTATGGAACAGTCTTCCAATTAGTGTTCGGGACTCAGACACAGTCTCAGTGTTTAAGTCTAGGCTTACAACATATTTGTTCACCCTAGCCTACCCTGACTAGACTAGACTTTTTTTCCCAGTCCTAACAGTCTTTCTCTCCCTCTCTCGAGGATGACACGAACTTATCGAGACACTGGAAGATCCTGGTCCATTCTGCTCTCCTGGACTTGCATGAGCTGTCTCAGGTGTCCTGCCTCTGGAGGGAGCTCTCATCTGCTCCAATTCCAGACTACTGGGACTATGGCTTCTTCTGAGACATATAAATTTCATATAAATCAATAATGAACTCTTTCATAATATCTATTGTTACCAAGATGAGGATGGGTTCCCTTCTGAGACTGGTTCCTCTCAAGGTTTCTTCCTTTTAAACATCTTAGGGAGTTTTTCCTTGCTACTGTTGCCACTCTGTGGCTTGCTCAGTTGGGATAAATCCGCACCTTAATATCTGTATACTGTGTTTGTATATTTCTGTAAAGCTGCTTTGAGACAATGTCTATTGTAAAAAGCGCCATACAAATAAAATTGAATTGAATTGAATTGAACTGTTTCATTAAAAATTATAGCAGGAAGATTACAACTTAATTTCAAGCAATGGTCATGACACAAGCTTGCTGTTGGCATATTTGGCAACCCTGCTACTGATAAAATGCAAAAAGTCCAGACACATGAAAATAGTGCTTGTGATCAGCTATAGTATATCTTGGCTGTTCGCTTGTGACTAGATTACACAAGACAGATGATGACTGAGTCTACACAGGGCCAGAGTCACAAAATGGTTTTAATGAATCAAGACACACCAAGGGCTCATACATCAATTCACGCAACTTAGAACAATAAGGGTGATTTTCTGTTACCTACACATACATACTATACCAGAGGTGAACAATATGACAATAATGTCCAAGGTTCAGCTTCCCACATGAATTCTATCACTCGATTAGATGATAGACTAGAAACTTGGGAGACCATAAGCACATGCTACCACCCAAACCAATCTTGATTCTACTGTCTTCATTTCCCAAAGATGGGCTAAATAATTTGCTTTTGAATGGAGTGAAGTGGAGTCATGGAGTTCATTCATGTGCTGAACACTAGACCCGCCTGGGGGTGGCTCCTGCCCGGCCTATATCAAGGGCAGAACTATCCGAGCATATGACTGAGGTTTTCTTTATTACAATGCCCTGAGGAATACTAATGCTACTTCTTCAGAAAAAAAGGTCTTCATCAATAAATCCTTTAAGTCTAGACAACTCTACATAGGCCTCATATTCATATTTAATGCTGCTGGAGGCAGCTGGGAATCTGAGCCAATTATCATCACTGAACTCCTCGTACCATAAAAATTTAGAAGACATAGAGATAGAGTGAAGGAAACTGAGGACCTATTCAGAAAGCACTCTTCCATTAGCACAGTGCAGTGTTCCTTCTGTCATGCTGAGGCAGTGAAATCGGAGACATGCAGCTCTTCCAATCTGTATGACCATGAGCATCTTTGGATGGAGACAGTAGCGGCAGAATGAATTCTTAAATTTAACAGAAAAATCTAAGCTGCGCAGTATCAACCTCATGCCTCAAAGTATGTAGCATGATGTTTCACCAGCACGATCAAGACTCAAACCATATAGCCCAAGAAAATATAGATTTATTTAGGTCTATAAAAAAATGTATATCAACAAGTGCCTCTGGCAGTCAAGAACAAGAACATTTCTGTTGTACTGCACTGTATTTTAAGGCATGTAGCTGAGCTGTAAGGAGTTCAGGCTACCTTTGTGTGTATGTTCAATTGTCTATAAAGAATGCAATATGGTTTCTTTACAGTATACTTCATTGTACTTTGGCTGCAAGACACGTACTGTATTATAATTTGCATGGAAATAAGATCAACTACAGAGAACTTCCAAATGTCAAAATAAAGTACTGAGAATGCAATAAAATTAGTTCCTCATGGTTCTAGTTTACAATGTTTATAGTATTTATGTCATCATCGGGCACTATTAAAGCCTCTCTGATGCTTTTTAACTAAATGACCACAGACAGATGCCAATGTGTATCCTATACGTCTCTCAGGAGGGGAAAAAAGTAATACAGCTGTCAAGGATAACTTAACATGCCTGGATTTATATCAAACAGCTGTGTCTCTGTATCTGTATCTGAGAGATACCAATAATGTAAAGTAATACAATAAATGATATCATAATATACTGTTATAACAATCGCCAAGTAGCTCATTGGTCCTTAAAATCTGTTTTGTAATGAATGTATAATTATCCTTCCTTTTCTTTGTTAAACTGTGTTAATGTGACTAGAAAATTTGTGACTACAAATGAATGTTCAAATTAGTATAATGGCCTTGTATTATTGTACATGTTATCATGAATTATAAAAATATACAAGAAGTGGAAAACTAGCCGAAATCTGCAGGAAAAGCATACACCTGCCAACACTGAGCACCACACTATATGAAGCTCTAAGAATGAGACTAATTTATACCTATATGTGGAAGCTGAAAAAAATAATGTGCAAAACCATCCACCATTAACTGCCCAAAGAGGGAGAACAGCACTTTTAGGCATTGTAGGAAAAAAACAGGCAATGTTTTTCCACTAATATTGCAGCTTATTAATCCCAAGTGGAACAAAAAGCTTAGTACATCTGACCCAAAGAGGTTTCTTGTGTTAGTGAACATGGATGATAAAGCAGCTGTTTGTGCTCTTTCTCTCCTTCATGTTCCTCCTCTCTCTGGTTTTCTGCAGTATTTTCCTGTTTCATATATCCTCATGGCTCTAAATTTCTTTTCCTATTATTACCATTTTATTACTTTCACTCTGCCTCTCTCTACCTCTCTCTTGGTTTCTGAAAATGAAGGGTAGCTTGCTGATAGTGATCTCCTTGAGGTCAGGCTAATAAAAGCATTGTTTGCATTAGGGAGAATATTCTATGAAGCGGGCCCTTACGTCCCGCCTGCTCCTTTACAGCTGATAAAGCCTTTAATGAGCTACATAAAAGGCACTATGTGTATGTCACAGGTGTTTAGAGACACAGTGTAAACTGTTCACAGAGAGAGAGAGAGAGAGAGAGAGAGAGAGAGAGAGGGAGAGAGAGAGAGCACAAGGGAGACAGAGATGAATACTGAATGCAACATTAAATGAAAATTCGAATCATAATGACGACAAGCATACAAACAAAAATGTGTGGTTATAGATTCCATAAGACGTACTATATGTTATCAGATGGCATATACGCCACACATCTGTAAACTTGAAAAATTTATTTGAATGGTGGTGATAAATTATGTCAGCGCATTAAGATGTTTAACTGCAGGCTATAATTTCTCTATGTCTTTCTGAGTGTGCCGTGCTTCATACTGTGCATAATTGGTCTTATAATAGCTCCTGTGTGTGATTGAGTTACAAAAGACCCTGACAAATCAGGGGTAGGTCACTGTAATAGCTGAAAAAATATATTTCTTTGTGTTGGAAATGACTTGGCCTATCTTTCAGTAAAGAGAGAAAAGATAAAAGTCAATCTCCATCCATACAAGCCACATGTCCATACACATACAATAAATAGATGATTAGATGGGGAATAAGAAAGGTTGGATGAAAGAGACATTACTTACAACAACGGTTGTATGTATTTTTTCACACCCAATATACTTCATGTTTCAAAGACGGAATATTCAGTGATGTTCCTCCTTTCCATTTTGAGAGTAGTAAAGCAGGCATTTTGCAATGAATTACAAAGACCAGTCATGCTCTCATGCCGGGTCCAATTCCACCCTGTAATCTGTGAAACATGCCGACCGGCTGACAGCATGGAATGGAATCAAAGCAAGTATTAAAAGAGAAAAAAGATACTTAGTAAACACAGAATATGAAGCAACAACTATAAATAATACAATTACCGGTAATGCCTACACGAGGCCCTGGTAGAAAAATTAGACCACATTTCTTTTATAGTAAAAGTCATTTCAAGAGACAAATTACAATTTGTGTATCTGAACTGTTGCTCATGTTGTGACCAGACTACACCGGTCTGCCCTGCATCCTTCATTCTACAGGCCCACGTTTATGACAATCTGCCCACAATCCTGAATCATAACCTGTACTGGGTTACATGGCATTGGTGGGAAACCTATGACAAAATGGCCCTGAACTGCACTGCGCTGATTTCACCATGAGGGAGCAGCTCCATCTGCAGTGTGTACCTGCAGAACAGATGAGATGGATTGAGTGGATATGGGGGAGCCTGGGACTAAAGTATAGTGCTGTTTAGAGACTGCATCATCCATAATGGCAGGAGTGGGAGACATTGTCATTAAGCTGTGGCCTCACAAAGCTAGCGCAGGAAGTAGTAATCCCCACCAACATTACAGAAACCGGAAGCTCCTTATCTGCTCCCTTGTGAGAGACGAACACTGTCATTTAACATGACGTGCGGTTCCTTTTGTTTGCAAAAGGAAAAAGCAACGGTGCTCTAATTTAATTAGACTGTACCTTCAGAGACGCATATCATGCATGTGTGTGTAAGGAAGAGAGAGAGAGACAGAGAGAGAGAGAGAGAGAAGCTGCTAAATGAATCCTTTTATGTACACATAAACAATAATCTGAACTGTTCATATGTTCATAGAAGTGTGCCAGATGGAAAGTGTGCTCTCTCTGCTCCCACATCCATCTCTATTGAGGGCACTGAGATTAGCCTACTGTGTTAAATAAGAGCAAGCTTCCATTTCAACCATTATTCCATTAATCACAAGGTATGAAGTAAAACAGGCAACACACACACAAAAGTGAATTCAATCCAACTATTCTTTGCCAACAATACAACAATCCACTGTAGATCTGTGTCACACACAGCCGCAAGTCATGAGAGAGCAGGCTGCAATTTTACAGCTATCTAATTCATCAAAGTGTGGAGATTACACATGATCCTGCCTCTCTTCCTTCTCCCAGCAGTGAGTTCTGATGAGTGCCACTGCTTCACTCTGCCTCCCAACATGCAGAAGTTGTCACTCCTAATTACCCAGCCCCCATAGTATGGCACCTCCACCTCAACAAGAACCCCACTCGCAGTCCCTGTCGAGAGCTTGTATGCTCAGCCTGTTCCATCCGTGTGACTAAACACGTCCCTCCTGTGCTAATCAGAGCACTCATTACACCATTGGGTGCCATAAAGCTCTAACACAGTTAAAATGTGGACCAAAGTTCACCAATTTGAGTCACACACAGCAAACATGTTATGGAGTTTTATTGATTATACAATGTTTAAAGAGCTTTGAGTTAGCAAACTATAAATATCCTAAAATAATAATTAGATACAACTGGCAATAGAACTGGGGGTGTTTTATTTTTACGTGATGGAAACGTTATATTTACTTTTTATGGCTATTCTGGTTAGCTCAGTCGCAGAAACGGTTCTGTGTGGGACCGTAGTTTGGTTCATAGAAAGGTTCAGAGTAGTTTTTCTGCTCCACACAGACACTGTGTGTAATAGAATCGCAAGTGTATAGCAAATGGATCACACTCAATTAAAATGCTAATTTCTCTGAAAAAGATTCTCTCTCTCTCTCAAAGTTAATAAGACAAAAATACAGCATGTCATGTTACAGAGCGAGCTTATTGTAAACTTATTGACTGTTGCAAAGCTCTGATACCTGAAACTCCTTCCATAAATATTACCTAAATATCTCCTAACAGAAATTTCCTTTTACCAATGGGTATACGTTTCTTTTTATGATTAGACTTAGGGCCTTTTCAGACCTTGTATATCTGTGCTTTGTTAAGAAACTGGGACTTAACTTGTTAATATGTTGAATTTTCTCATTGGCTCAATTTGCTTTCACAAGGCAACATTTCAAAATATGTGTTTATGCAAGTCACATGTGAGTAAAGTGTCCTCTTATTGGTCAGAAAGCACCTTTTTATGCTCCAGAGTTCTGCCCATAGCAGTCATCCATCATAATGGATAGATAGCAGCTCTGCGAGCTTATTGTGATTTACTGTAAACCATGTTTTTATGCATTTTTGAAAGTTGTTCAGAAATATGTTTGTCAGACCAAATTTCAATGAGGCATTTCACCTCGTCTTTGGTCCAAGATAAACTGTGATTCAAATTGCGAGCTATTAGCAAAACAAACATGCTTTTTACATAAACCAGTTCCCATCATGCATTGCTATATAGGTTGGTTTTTTGGTCCGTTGCGTTGGCTAGCTTTCTCATCACAAGCGAACTGCTCCAGAGATCATTTACAATTGTTTTGGAGTGGATCCAAGTGTGATTACTGTGTTCATATATGTCAAAACAAACCGAACCAAGGGATTTTCTGAAACAAATGCTTCAAATGAGTCAGGTGTGAAAATGGCCTTAGATTATACGGCGCATCTGCCATACAAGTCCCTGTATCTGAGCCATAACTCAGTCCATACAAAATTTTTATGGGCGTTTTTATGATTGTAGTAACCAAAAATGCTAGATTTTTTGTGCTTTTTTGAGGAAATCTACTTGATTTGGCAAAATTTGCAATTGCAGGAAATAGTTTTACAGTCTTTCACCGTGATGTTAGTTTGTAAATGAGATTTTTTATCTGTACTCATGTTTGACGTATGTGAATTGAAGAGGGCTTTGGCTGACTGTGTGTTGTGCTGACATCAAATGACGTGTCTTCGTGTCTTCCACAAATCTGTGGAAAATCTGTAGTAATTTTAAAAAATCCTCTAAATATTGCAGCATTTGCATGATTTTGCCTTCACTTCTATGATCGCAAAATCGCTAAATTCTTGAGGGACTCATTACTATAGAAACAATAACTGATTAGAATGTGCACAATAATACAAACCTACCAGTTATGTTACAGCTGGAACTACTGTCAGAGCCATGCAGTTATAGAAAATCCAGAGAATCCACACCTTCTGACCAATCAGGTTCTAATATGTTCCAATCACAGGGACATAGTTTAAGCCAAACAAATAGAGATTTTTTTAAGTGTTTAATAACCGAATATGTATGAAAGTGTGTAATAACCAAAAAGTAAAGAACATAATAGTTGCAGTGGTAAAGGAGGCTGTTTATTTAACATTATTTGAAGGAGTTTTCAGTGTCAGCACTCAATAATATTAGTGGGCGGTGGTAGCTCAGAGGTTAAGATGTTTACTACTGATCAGAAGGTTGTGAGGTCAAATCCCAGCACTACCACACTTCCAATGCTGGGCCGTTCAGCAAGGCCCTTAACCCTCAACTGCTCAGTTGTCTCTATCTCTATCTCTATCCGGTCTGTCTTCGCCGGCCACGAGTGGCCAGCGCAGACCACAACGATCTGCCCAGGTCTGCCGATCCTGGGCGAGCTCATCCACTGAGGCCCCTGTCGTCGTCGTTGCAGGTGGGACCAGACCTCAACTTGCAAGGCCACTCAGTTGTCTAAAGAAGATAAATGTATGTTGCTCTGGATAAGGGTGTCAAATGCTGTAAATGTAACAGTCAGACCGAATGCTCATCCTTTATCAGTAACATAACAATGTACATTATTTGTCTTATTAACTTCAAGAGTTCCATCAGAAGATTAGTCCTACATGTAGGAGCACACATACTGTCAGACCCGGAGGAGAGGCCAGCTAAAGCAGGCACAATCATGAGGGCGCAAATTAAATTAGACCGGAAGAGAAGGCTAGGTCCGGACCTGCAGGATACAGCACCCTAGAGAGAACAACTTGCTGTTTGTTTCCTTTAAAATGTGTGTGTGCATGTTTACATGCGTGTATGTGTTTGTGTGTAGAGGGGTGGGTTGAATTAATAGATGAAGCTTTCCCACTTATGATAATCCTGCCTTCAAAGCTTTATAGTGTAACATTATTATAAATGTGTAATGTAACGCAATGTAATAAATATTATGCTGTTTGTCCACCAGTGTATGTTACATAAGGAATATGAACATAAGGGCTGTGTGGTTATATGAAAATCATACATGCTGGGGTGGTGCATTAGAATAAGCTTACTTTCCAAACTGTGCTGCTATACAAAAATAATGCAGACTTTCTGAGCAATCGGATTTGAATTCCACCATGCCATGGTTAAACTACAATAAGATAACATATCACACCTCCCTATTTATACATCCTGCTAATGCTGCACCTTACCAATTCATGTCACATCATGACCACATGCTTTTTCTTTCTGTTGTTATTCTCTAGCCACACCAATATCGAATGGTTGCTAAAATGGGACAAAACTCACTAATGGCATTTCACACCAACAAGGTGGCAGTGCTGACTGAGGCCTAGTCTGGAACTGTTCACATTTCAATCGCAAGAGATCTGGTTCTCAGTTCCAGAACTGAGATTACGCAGAACCAAGCAACAAACTTCTTTCTTGCTTTTTGGATTATGAATTATGCCATTTGTAGGACAACTACGAATAACTGTATTTACTTTTGCAAACTAGTTCTAGGAGTTTTGTTTTCACAATACTCAGCAGAGTCTGAAGCTTAATAATCAAGTTAGATTGGTTGCATGGATTCAGTGGGCATTTGACAAGGTTTCCATTGTTCTATCAATACAAAACTTGGATGGTATTTCCATATACGGACCCTATAGGGACCCCTATGCAACCTCATATGTACTGGCTACTGAGAATTTTAATGTTAATTTATATCACACACACACACACCAGAATACATTTCATTTGACTTATGTCTTGTAAATTATGTAAAAAGATTTTTTTCCCCTTCACTGCAAGGGGCCCAAACCAGTTCCAGCATGACAATACCCCTGAGCACAAAGAGACGTCCATAAAGACATGGTTTGCCAAGGTTGGTTTGGAAGCACTTAAGTGGCCTGCACAGAGCCTTGATCACAACCCCACTAAACATATTTGGGATAACCTGGAATGCTGACTGCATGCTAGTCCTCCTCACCCAACATCAGTGCCTGAACTCACTCACTGATGATGTACTTTTGGCTGAATGAGCACAAATCCCCACGGCCATGCGATAAAATCTAATAGCAAGCCTTCCCAGAAGAGTTGAGGTTATTGTAACATGAAAAGTGAGACCAAATACATATCAATTCCATGCTACATGCTTTTGTCCATTGTGAAGGTCATGAAAAACACAAATTTTATGCATGACATGGCCTATGCTTAATATGTTTAAAAAAAATAAGTGGTAAATGATTTGTTAGCTTGATTAAAACTTGAAGTCTGATATTTTGTTATGCAGTATATGCTTGTGCCAAAACTTGTGCCAGAATTCAAAGTATAGCAGGTGCTGCAAATAAGTTGCTTGAGAAGGTTTTGTCTGTGACACTGAGTTGGTATTATTATTATTATTAGGGGGCCACCCGAAGGTGGCCACCCTATTGTTATTCTGCCTTTTCTTATTATTACTCTTCTCCTTCTTCTTCTTCTTCTGACTAGGCTGTCTATGATAGCCCATAGAACCGTCAGGTAAAAAGTTGTGAAATTTGACACACTGATTGGGCAATGTCTAAGGAAAATTCTGACCAAATTTGGACCAGGTGCTGCCAATGTTCTAGTGCCACCATTGGGTCAAATTTTGGTGTGATTTGGACGAATGTTTATGGTCCTAACTTTTGAACTGTGTGTCCAAATCTGGATTCACAAATTTAGATCAAAAGAATTTTGAATATTCCAAACGGTTTTCCCAGTCCCAACAAATCTGATGGCGAAGACGCCAAGCATGATGTGAGGCTGTATCTCAGCAACAACCTTGCACACTGACACAAATCTTGGTAGGCATTTTGAGGATCAAACCCTAGGCTATGCAACAAATTTCATGACAGTGCCACTTACTGGTCAAAACTTACAATAACATGCCAAAAATGACAAAACACTACACTAAACTAAACTAAAAATCTTTCTTGAATCCTTTTTCTTATGGTTATGACTCTGCTTTCCTGTGATTATTTATGGAACAATTGTAGCCTATCTGTAAATGTGCAGCTTGCCGAGTATGGGTGCTTGGCCCCCTGAAAATGCTGCTTGCAACTTTTATTATTATTATTATTATTATTATTATTATTATTATTATTATTAATGCCAAACTATCCTAATATATAATAACAAAATGTCATCATATTCCACATTTATGACAATATCTCTATGTTTTGTATGGAAGCTAAAAGATTTACAGTAAAAAAAAAGATTTTGTGGTAAAATGTGTTGGCAGTCAGAGATAAAACTGCTAGGAATCTTCCATGCTTTATGCTATTTTTATGCTGTGTAATAAGAAACTCCCACATTTGATTACATAATTGCTATGGGTTAAAAGGTTCGCTCTTTTACTGAAATCAACACCACTGACACTATGCTAGTGGAAAAGAGGTGTAATATTCCACCCTGTCTTAAATCATATCATGTACACGATCTATTCTATCAGAGAATATTCCCATGTCACCATGTGTTCATAAAGCAGACAGTAATTGGTACTGATTTTACAAGTGTTCCAGGCTGGGCTAAACAATGATAACGCAAGTGCCCTGAGGGCTAAGAGCCTGCTGCACATCTGTAAAGTGGCAGTAGAATAGAAAGATGATCTTTGGATTTGTCCACTGGCTTCCATCGAGCTTCTGTGTTGTGTTAAAAAGCCCATGGGCAGAGGACATTAAGCCAGCTAAAGGGATCCAGAGTGTAATAGCATTCCCAAGCCTGAGCTGCTGAGGCAACAGTTCCCAGTTACCCACTGCTAACATCTGTTCTTCCTGGAAGGGTTAATAGTCGCTTAATTTAGGAGCACTCACATAGACTTGACTGTGTGTGTGTGTGTGTGTGTGTGTGTGTGTGTGTGTGTGTGTGTGTGTGTGTGTGTGTGTGTGTGGACGTGTGTAGAGGAAAAAAAATTGACAGGTTAAAAAAAATTGTGCATTCTTTCAATATCTGTGTTGATGTGTTGGGTAAATGAGATATTACGAAGTATCTAATTTAGGTTGTTCTCTTTATGAAATTATTACAAATAAATCTTTAACTTCTTAATGCTAGGTCTTTAGGACTCTCTTCCCAGACTCAACAACAGAGAAGACACCCACACACAAACACACATTTCCTGTTCTTTCCTTCTGTCTTCACACAAAAAGCACAAACAAAAGACATGAAAAGCCTCTAAACAAGAACAAAGTATTTGGGTTTTCTGTGGACACACATCCTCATCATATTTAATGATCAGCCTCCTCAGTACATTCCTTCGTGATAAATAAAATAATAAATTAAATGTCATAAATAAATAAAAAAGTCCAACTAAATTATAAAAGTTACGCTACTGGATTTCAGCAAGCTATGAAACTCCATCCAACAATTTAATTCAGTGTTGATATTTCAGTGTGAAATGCTATCACAAGTGAATACAAAATTCCCCTGCATTTGATGAAAGCTAAAAGCACAGAAGCACAGCTGGCAGAAATCCCTGCCTTTCCACCTCATTAATTCTCCCTGCAAACAGACAGCTTACAGGTCTGTGGCACTTTAATGCCATCCATATTTAATGCTGCAGGGAGGAATGGTGGGGTTTTGCCCATGGTTTCCACACTAGCCACAATGGCTTAGCTGGTCAGCATAGAGTCCAACACAAGGTAAGGCTTTCAAAGGGCCTTGCTCTCACCATTATCTTTCCAGTTGTATGCAATGAGATGAATAGGGAAGGAAGGAGGGAGGGAGAGAGAGAGAGAGAGAGAGAGAGAGAGTGTGTGTGAGAGAGAGAGAGAGAGAGAGAGAGAGAGAGAGAGAGATTGTGTTTAAATGGATCCCCGTAGTTCTAGGACTATATGAAACTTCCACTCTGCCCATTAATTTAAGCAACAAAATGGAAAACACTGGTTAAATGGTCTTGTTATTTCTCTCGTCTCTCAAGACCGGGCAACGCAAAGTCCTGCAACTATTAAAGCCAATGCATGGCATACACACAACGAACACACTACAGCAACTAAAGTCACTCACAGCTGCACACAAACATCCAAAATATATTTTGTCACTTCAGTGCAATTACTTATACACACATAACGTTGTGTGTATTAAATGTGAAAATAGGAAGCACTTGTTAAATATTAAATTTGAACATTATATAATCTATAAGCAATTATTATCCAAACCCCTCAATATATTGTGTATACTGTATATTGTAATATAATTGTTCTATGTACAAATGTAGGGTGGCACAGTGGGTAGAATTATCATGTCAAAGCTCCTGGGTTCAATCCTGAGCTCAGGTTGTTGTTTGTGTGTAGTTTTGCATGTTCTATCTGTGTTTGCATGCATTTTCTCTGGGTTCTTCATTTTTTCCCCACTATCCCAAAAACAGCAGCTCAAAAAGCTGATGGAGATGAATGAATGATGAGTACATATACACGTGCATTAATTATTCTGGGATATTTTGTTACAGATGGATAAACAATTAGAATCGCCTGTTTCTTTTTGTTTTCTTTTTTCTTTTTTTTTTTTTTTACAGTTGCTAACACGCACTTCCAGCACTTGGTAAAAATTTTGACATCACGCTGCAAAGAGAGGTTATTTTATCAATTCATTTAACAATTTATATAAAAGTTGAAAAACCAAATATTAAAAAAAACTGCAAACATGAGTACAAATAAAGATCCTATGAAAATGTATTTGATACATTACTAAAGTATAGTAGATGCACTATTTTGTGTACATTTTTGGGTTATAAGATTTTTTCCCAACACTACTTTGCTTAGTCTGATTAGTTCAGTGTTGTTTGGATTGTTTTATCTGGGATGTACCATGGTATTGTACCAGGAAGTAACTGCAAATGATAAATGCTAGGAAAATTATTTCGTCTTAAGCTCACTGTCCACTTTATTAGGAACACTGGTCCACCTGCACTTTCATGTAGGTATCTTATTAGCCAATCATGTGGCAGCAGAGCAGTATATAAATCATCATGCAGATGCTGGTCTAGAGCTTCACTTAATGTTAACATAAAACATCAGAATGGGTGGGAAATGTGTGACTCTGTGACTGTAAACGTAGAATGGTTGTTGGCTGATAGATGTGCTGGTTTGAGTATTTCAGATACTTCTGATCTCCTGGAATTTTCACTCTAGAGTTTACACAGAATGGTGAAAAAAATATATAAATCCTGTGTGTGGAGGGTCTGCATTCTGAAACACCTTGTACATGAAAGAGAATAGAGGAGAATGACCAGACTGGTTTGAGCTGACAGGAAGGATATGGAAACTCAAATAATCACACTTTACAACCCTGGTGATTATAAAAGCATCTCAACACGCACAAAATATCAACCTTGAGGTCAGCCAAGAGCAAGAATCTGAGGCTATCATGAGTACAGACTCACCGAAACTGTACAGCTGAAGACTAGAAAAACACCAGGTGAATTTTACCTTCAACTCAGGCACAAGTGTAAAGTTTGATTATTTGAGTTTCTATATCCTTCCTGGCAGCTCAAACCAATCATTTTCCTCTGACCTCTCTTATCAACAAGCCATTTCCACCCACAGTTGGTTGTATTTTGCACCATTCTGTATAAACTATAGAAACTGTTGTGTGTGAGAATCCCACAAGCTCAGCAGTTTCTGAAATACTCAAAGAAGCCCTTTTGTTAGCAACAACCATGGCACAGTTACAGTTGCACTCACAATTATTCAACCCCCATTACAAATCAGGTTTACTGTCAAAAATTTGAGACATTCAGTAGTTTGCAATGAACAAATCAAACACAAGCAATTGAAAGAGTTCAATACAATGAATGCTTCAAGAGGTTTCCCCAAATTCAAAAGAAAATGCAACTAATAATTCAATTCATTTCAATTCAATTTTATGTGTATAGTGTTTTTAAAATAATAATTTATAATGAATCCACTCTCAAAATTATTCAACCCCCTGAATATAATCCCTCAACAACAGCACAAATATGCAAAACTGGTGTTGTCTCAAGCACATCTAATGCAATTAATCAATGGCTTCATTAGTTGCACCAGGTGTGCTTGAGCTGGAACAGATGAAATGTCTGGCTAGGGGAAGAAAAATGCATGAAATACCTGGACTGGGCAGAAAAAGGAAGCAATCAATGGCTGCAACCAGATTTCTGAGATGGCAGATGTGGTGGCAACAGGCACTGAGGTTTCAGTGAGCACAGTAAGGCACATACTAAATGCAGAAGGTTTTCATGCCAGAACTCCTAGATGTACACCACTACTGACCCAAAAACACAAGAAAAGTCGACTCAAAATCAGATAAATAAGCCACAGAAGTTTTTGGATTCTGTTCTGTGGAGCAATGAAACAAAACTAGAACTTTTTGGCAACTATGTATCTTCTGGAAGAAGAAGAATAAAGAAAGAACACTCTGTCCATAGTCAAGCATGGTGGTGGCTCTGTGATGCTCTGGGGCTGCTTTGCATCCTCTGGCACTGGAAACCTGCAGGGTGTGGAAGGCAAGATGGATTCATCGAAATATCAGGAAATCGTAGGAGAAAATGTCATGCCGTCTGTGAGGAAGCTGAAACGTGGGCATCATTGGACCTTCCCAATGATCCCAAGCATACCTCAAATTCCAGCAAGGCTTGGTTGCAGAAGAAGTCCTGGAAGATTCTACAGGGCCATCACAGTCACCTGACCATCAAAAATCTCTGTTGGGATTTGAAGAAGGCGGTTGCAGCACACAAACCCAAGAATATTACTGAACTGGAGGCCATTGCTCATGAGGAATAGACTAAGATTCCTCAGGAACGCTGTCAGAAGCTACACATCTCATTTGCAGCAGGTCATAACAGTAAAAGGGTGCACTACTAAATACTAAAGATGCTTGCCATGAAGGGATTGAATAATTTTGAAACATGAGAAATCATTATAAGTTGCATTTTCAGTTGAATTTGGGGAAACCACTTGAAGCATTCATTGTGTTGAACTACTTCATTTGCGTTTGTTTGATTTATTCATTGCAAATAGCTGAAAGTCTGTCAATTTTGACAATAAACCTGATTTACAATGGTGGTTGATTCATTTTGATTGCAACTGTAAAATCACAGAGATCTGCATTGTTTTTAGCCTTGCCCTGCTGCCACATGATTACATAACTGCTTGAATGTGCAGGTGTACATGTGTTCCTAATAAAGTGGATGGTGAGTGTAGTTCTTAGCATTTACAGATGTCTGGTTCAAATTAACTGAAGTGGAGAGCATCAGTTTAGAAACAGAGCATGCAAACATTTGGTCTGTGGAGAGGCAGAGCACAACTGAAATATGATCGCAAAAATGTTGAAAACTGTTTTCAAAGCATTTCTTTATGATTTCGTCCACAAAGAGTAACCCTGAGATAATTGTGTATGATACCAGGAAATCAGAACAACTTGACTGAAGTTTAGCTTATGCCATAAAAGCATTTCATGTTAAAGAGTAAGTGAGCATTCTTAGGTCTTAGTCAAAATCAAATCACCCTGCTTTACTGTATATGAACCTAGTGCTTGTAATTTCACTTTGCTGTCAATCAATATCATTTCCAAAGAAAGGCAGAGGAGAACAAAAATTTTGCACTAATGGTCCACATATGATAGATCGAGACACATAAATATGTCATTCAGAGCTTTCACTCCTCTTCTTGTATGTGTCTCTTTCTCTGTCATTCTCTCTGTCATTCACACACAAGCACATATAGACATTTTGACAGAGAAAATATTATGCATTAATTCCAGTCAGTCTTCCTTCAACAGACTATAAACAGTGTGCAGATAAAGAGTTGGCTGAGATTTAAGTCATGTTTTAAAGCTTAATAAGTATAACTTTGTTTGAAACTGTAAGACTCCCCCCCCCCCATATACATGTATATACAGGGTGTCCCAAAAGTCTCCAAACATAGGGGAAATTAACACTTTTTTAGCTAAATGCAACTTTATTTACAAAGCATCCTCTACATGATTGACATTGATATATGTAAACACACACGGAGTTGTCTCTCCCACTCATTTACTTGTGTTAACACACCTGGCGTTATGCATGTAATTGTATGTTCATGGCAACCTTGCGACAGCTTCCCGATCCAGCCATGCAAATGATTTCAATACGTTCTTCTTTTGTCAAAGGTATTTTTAAATGCTGTCTAAACATAGATAGATAGATAGATAGATAGATAGATAGATAGATAGATAGATAGATAGATAGATAGATAGATAGATAGATAGATAGATAGAATAAGTATGAAATATTTTGCAAGCATTTTGCTAAAAAGTGTTAAGTCTCCCCTATGTATGGACACTTTTGGGACACCCTTTACATCATCTATTCCCCAATAATATTGTGTTTGCCACTGTGAATATTTGTATTCTCTTTTTTCAGTGTCCATCTGTTAATTAAATGATGTATTGGTTTTAAAATATAAAATATCAGTTTAGATATATGCGTTCACATTATAAAATTGCACAACCCAATTCTTCTGTAATTATCCATTGTTTTGTGCAAAAAGGCCAGCAAGTAACATTCTATCCTTCATCAAAGATACTGAGAATATTGATCAAGCAAACACATTGACTGAAGGCTTAAATAAAAGTAGGGCACAAGAACTGGGTAATCAGAAATGGATTTCTTTTCTATGAAGAAATAACTGGTCAACAATGTCAGTGATGTTAAAGTAACAGCACATAATCTCAACCAGTATTTATCCTTAGGTTTAAAAAAATCTGTTCCTGAAGTGTATAGAATTTGTCTAGTTCAGAGTCTTTCAAGGTACACAGCTCTTGATGGAGTTGTGTTGTTCCGGTTGAACAATTATGCTTGGAAACCTCCTGAATTCTCTCTGCCAGACTTCAAATCTGCATTACACATTCAACCCATAGTCAATGCTGAACTACAGCTCAGGAAAGGGAGTGTGTATCTTGCACTAGAGGAATAGGAGTTTTTATTTAGAGCGGTGATTTTCAAAGTGGAGTCCCAAAGGGTCCATGAAGGATATCCAAGAGGTCTTTATAAACAAAAATGTTAAATTGTTTTACCACCATTATCGAAGTTATATATATTATTGAGTTCTTATAGTTATTAACCTGTATAACTGAACAGATTTAACCTCCACTTGAAAAAAAAAGTAGGCCTATTAATAAAGCCAACTTGGACACTTGAACTTGAACAACTTGAACAGCTAAGACACACTATATGGCGTATATAGAGGCCAAAAGTTTGTGGACAACTGATCAACGCACCCATATGTACTTGTTGAACATCCCATTCCAAATCCATTCCCCTATTGCTGTTATCATAACCTCCACTCTTCTGGGAAGGCTTTGCATTAGATTTTGGAGTGTGGCTTTGAGGAATTGCCCATTCAGGCACTGACGTCAGGTGAGAACGTCTGGGGAACAGTGTGCGTTCCAGTTCATCCCAAAGGTGTTCACTGAGGCTGAGGTCAGGGCTCTGTGCAGACCACTTGAGTTCTTCTAGTGCAATCTTGGCAAACCATAGATCTCACTTTGTGTACAGGGGCATCGTCATGCTGGAGCATGTTTGGGCCTCTTAGTTACAGGGAAGGTAAATTGTAATGCTGCATAAATAAACACTGTATTCAATTGTGTGCTTCCAGCTTTGTGTCAACAGTTTGGAAAAGGACCACACTCTTGTGATGGCCAGGTGTCCACAAAGTTTTCAGTATGACATGTATTGTTGTACACATTTAAATAATTGGCCTAATATTTAAACAGATTATATTCACAGAGAGAGAGAGAGAGAGAGAGAGAGAGAGAGAGAGAGAGAGCATCTTGAAATTTATTTTACAGTTAACAGATCCCTAGCTGCTGCAAAAAGTTTGAGAACCTTTGATTTGGAGGCCATGGTGTGCCTGGGCAAGGTTTGGCCTTATTTCAGCATCATGGACAAGAAACAGCATCTGCTCAGAAAAACCTGCCTAAGGATACTAAAGCAAGGAGAAGGGGCGATGCTCTCCACTCAGTGAAACAAGAAAATGAAATACATAATAGAATAAACACAAATATATTGCGTATGTAATAGTCATGTGACATATTTGTATAATAATATACTACAGCTGGATAAGTAAACCACCACCACTGTCAGAAAACTGATGCAGAAACGTAGTGGTTTATATACTACTTAGCATGTTTGCCTTCACGCCATGTTTCCTTCAAGTTCTTGTCAAAACTCGACAAAACTACAGTAGTTTGTTTCAAGCAAATATATATTAACTTCTGCTGTATCGTGTTGCTCAGCACTGGGCAATGAATGGAAGAGCCTTCCGGGGATTAAACAAGAAAAAAAAAACCACTGTAGCTCTATTAACGTTATTGAAATTCCACAAAATACTGCGCCATAACACACACACACACACACACACACACACACACACACACCAGCAGACATACAGCAGCAAGCATTCAAATAAATCTGTGCTGTTCTAATCTTGCTGATTATTTGTTTTCAAGCAAAAGCACACAAGGCTAACCTAAAGCAAGGCCACAGCTGTGAGACAGCTCATGTTACGTTGTGTAAGACATATACTTGTCCTGCAACTAAGGAGCATCACTGCCTCATCTGGAAATAACACTAGATTAGTTTCAGAGTTGGTTTTGTGATGTATTATCAAAAGGGGACAAGGAATGCAGGAACCTCAGCATCATAGAGGATGTACTGGTTTGGAGTATGAGCTTTTATATAGTACTGTAAATGATAGATCCCAACAGATGAAAGAACCCCCTTCCTTCCTTTGTTTTTTTTTTTTTTTTTTTTACACAATAATCCACAAGTGCGCGCACAGCACGGCCGCGCGCACGGAGGACAACACACACAGCACACTCACAAGAACACAGTCATTTAAGCACTCTGTGCATGGGTCAAAAAAAATACCCAGAAGCCCACTGTGAAAAGCAAAGGAAACACTACACAAGACAGCCGCGCATTATATCCGCAAATGTGCGGGTAAGGTGTAGGGAAACCGCGTTGCGGCCTTCAAATGAGCGATTCCTACCGTGCATTCATCCATGCATGTCCGCACCGAATACGCGTCCGTTTCGTATTTCTGAACCAGGAGCTCAAACTCATGGTACCTCTCCTGAGCTCGCCGGTCGAGGTGCTGGTAAGCCCGGACGCACCGGGAACACGTCGACATATTGAGGCCGCAGCTCACGTTGCCCGGACTCGAGAACCCGTAAAACAAATCCAAAAGGGAGAAGGAATCACAAAAGGGCAGATACAAATCACTCAGATTCCACTCGGCGTCCGAGAGGCCCGAACACGCGGCCTCAGCGTCCGCCACCGCGAAGCAGCTTTTGGAGACGCTGTCGGGATGGCACGCTTCCAGTCTCCACAGAGGTGCGCTAGAATTCCCTGCGAAAAGATGAGTATAGTCGGTGGTACCGGGGAAAGATCGGTACTCCTGATCCCCCGTGTCTCTGAACGCCACCGCGTCCCGTCGCTCGCCGTTAGTGCTGGTCGGTTTGGCCGCGGCGCACAGACACAGGCGATCAGCGA
The DNA here is from genome assembly GCA_022414735.1 of Noturus placidus. Classification (NCBI taxonomy): domain Eukaryota; kingdom Metazoa; phylum Chordata; class Actinopteri; order Siluriformes; family Ictaluridae; genus Noturus; species Noturus placidus. The sequence goes on along the minus strand of JAFFST010025531.1, from coordinate 6,420 downwards.
GCAGGACGCTCGCAAACAAGAAGGAGGCCAGGCGCAGTCGCCATCGCTGGGCCCGGTCCGAATCGGCGGATGGCTTCTCGTCCTGGCGGGGTGCAGAGCGGATGTTCAAGCCGTCATCTTGCTGCCGACACGTCCGAGCACCCCTGGTCATATTTTAGGAAAGCGCGGCGCCGGCCGACTCCACCGCGACGGCTCCTCTGCCACAATATTCATTGACTTTGGGGGGTGGAGGGGTGGGGGGGTTGGACTAGATGGATTTTTCCCTTGTAAACGCGTCTCTCTCTCTCTCTCTCTCTCTCTCTCTCTCTCTCTCTCTCTCTCCTGTTATTACTGTGTCGATCCGCTATTCACTTAAATCACGGAGAGAGAATAAAGCGCGCGCTGGCATATTCCCGTAGTCCGTGGCTCTCGGGAGGAAAGCCCGCTCCTCCGCGCCAGCATGTCTCTCTCCTCTGCTCTGCTCTGCTCTGCTCTCCTCTCCCCCTCTCCTCTCCTCTCCTCTCCGCCGTGGATGAGTCTCTGGGATGCCGCCTCTTCTCGTCTCCTCCTCTCCCTCTACCGGCGTTCGTCAAGGCAAGGCGATAACTTCGCGCTGCGTCCCGCCGAATTTCCTGGACCGGGTCTGGGCGGATGATCTGGACCTTTTGCGGGCGACTGTCATAATCATCTTTGGTCCTGTGCTAAGTTGCCGCCATGTTCGTCGTGAATCACTTTTTTTGGGGGGAGAGCTGGGTCATTTGCGTCATCTCCAGCGTGGCGATCGCTCCATCCTGGCGCAGTGGAGTGATGGAGACACGGACACTGCGATTCAATTAAACCGTTGGATTAAGATTTAAAAAAAAAAAAAAAAAAACAACAAAAACAAACACAAACCCACCGCTTCCAAAAACAAACAAACAAATAAATAAATAACTCGAATTTCGCAGTCAGTGGGTTAAACTCACATCAGTCTGAACACAGCTGTACTCCGACTGAGGAAAACCGAGCAACATCTGTCAATGGAACTATGACTACTCTCCTCCTTCATCCATGTTCATGCACATGCTATCTCATGTTCCGTGCAGTGTTTTGTCCTTTAGAACTACACTGTCACCGATTCGCTTAGCTTCCAAAAAAAAAAAAAATCTACTTAGATATAAATGATGATTTCAACAGGCAACGTGGAAAAGGCTGTTCTTTAAAAACAACGCAGGTATCGTCACAAAAGCAACAAAACAATAAATCATACATCGGCACTAATGAAGATGAGCAGTAAATAAATAAATAAATCCTCCGTATAAAACAGTCTCTGCTCGTGAAGCTTTCTCTTCTGTGCTGCTAGTGGAGCCCCCTCACCCCCACCCCAAATCC
>JAFFST010025527.1:4675-16421 GCA_022414735.1 Noturus placidus | reverse complement strand
AGTGTTTAGACCGTGTTTAGAGCGTGTTTAGAGCGTGTTTAGACTGTGTTTAGAGCGTGTTTAGACCGTGTTTAGAGCGTGTTTAGAGCAAATTTAGACCGTATTTAGAGCGTGTTTAGAGCGAGTTTAGACCGTGTTTAGACTGTGTTTAGAGTGTGTTTAGAGAGTGTTTAGAGCGTGTTTAGACCGTGTTTAGAGCGTGTTTAGAGCGTGTTTAGACTGTGTTTAGAGCGTGTTTAGAGCGTGTTTAGAGTGTGTTTAGAGCGAGTTTAGACCGTGTTTAGACCGTGTTTAGAGCGTGTTTAGAGCGTGTTTAGAGAGTGTTTAGAGCGTGTTTAGACCGTGTTTAGAGTGTTTAGAGCGTGTTTAGAGAGTGTTTAGACCATGTTTAGAGCGAGTTTAGAGTGTTTAGAGCGTGTTTAGAGAGTGTTTAGAGCGTGTTTAGAGCGTGTTTAGAGCGTGTTTAGACTGTGTTTAGAGTGTGTTTAGACCGTGTTTAGAGCGTGTTTAGAGCGAGTTTAGAGCAAGTTTAGAGTGTTTAGAGCGTGTTTAGAGCGTGTTTAGAGCGTGTTTAGACCGTGTTTAGAGCGTGTTTAGAGCGTGTTTAGACTGTGTTTAGAGCGTGTTTAGACCGTGTTTAGAGCGTGTTTAGACCGTGTTTAGAGCGTGTTTAGAGCGTGTTTAGAGCGAGTTTAGAGTGTTTAGACCGTGCTTAGAGGGTGTTTAGAGCGTGTTTAGAGCAAGTTTAGTGTGTTTAGACCGCGTTTAAAGCGTGTTTAGAGCGTGTTTAGACCGTGTTTAGAGCGTGTTTAGAGCGTGTTTAGACCGTGTTTAGAGCGTGTTTAGAGCGTGTTTAGACTGTGTTTAGAGCGTGTTTAGACCGTGTTTAGAGCGTGTTTAGAGCGAGTTTAGACCGTGTTTAGAGCGTGTTTAGAGCGTGTTTAGAGAGTGTTTAGAGCGTGTTTAGACCGTGTTTAGAGCGTGTTTAGAGCGAGTTTAGACCGTGTTTAGAGCGTGTTTAGAGCGTGTTTAGAGCGTGTTTAGAGAGTGTTTAGAGCGTGTTTAGACCGTGTTTAGAGCGTGTTTAGAGCGAGTTTAGAGCAAGTTTAGAGTGTTTAGACCGCGTTTAGAGCGTGTTTAGAGCGTGTTTAGACCGTGTTTAGAGAGTGTTTAGAGCGTGTTTAGACCGTGTTTAGAGCGTGTTTAGAGCGTGTTTAGACCGTGTTTAGCCCGTGTTTAGAGTGTTTAGAGCGTGTTTAGAGAGTGTTTAGACCGTGTTTAGTGCGTGTTTAGAGTGTTTAGAGCGTGTTTAGAGAGTGTTTAGAGCGTGTTTAGAGCGTGTTTAGAGCGTGTTTAGACTGTGTTTAGAGTGTGTTTAGACCGTGTTTAGAGCGTGTTTAGAGCGAGTTTAGAGCAAGTTTAGAGTGTTTAGACCGCGTTTAAAGCGTGTTTAGAGCGTGTTTAGACCGTGTTTAGAGAGTGTTTAGAGCGTGTTTAGACCGTGTTTAGAGCGTGTTTAGAGCGTGTTTAGACCGTGTTTAGAGCGTGTTTAGAGCGAGTTTAGAGCAAGTTTAGAGTGTTTAGACCGCGTTTAAAGCGTGTTTAGAGCGTGTTAAGACCGTGTTTAGAGAGTGTTTAGAGCGTGTTTAGACCGTGTTTAGAGCGTGTTTAGAGCGTGTTTAGAGAGTGTTTAGAGCGTGTTTAGACCGTGTTTAGAGCGTGTTTAGAGCGTGTTTATACCGTGTTTAGAGCGTGTTTAGAGCGTGTTTAGACCGTGTTTAGAGTGTGTTTAGACCGTGTTTAGAGCATGTTTAGACCGTGTTTAGTGTTTAGAGCGTGTTTAGAGCATGTTTAGAACGTTTTTAGAGAGTGTTTAGAGCCTGTCTAGAGCGTGTCTAGAGCGTGTCTAGAGAGTGTCTAGAGCGTGTCTAGCGCATGTCTAGATCGTGGTTAGAGCGTGTTTAGACCGTGTTTAGAGCGTGTTTAGAGCGTGTTTAGACCGTGTTTAGAGTGTGTTTAGACCGTGTTTAGTGTTTAGAGCGTGTTTAGAGCATGTTTAGAACGTTTTTAGAGAGTGTTTAGAGCGTGTCTAGAGCGTGTCTAGAGCGTGTCTAGAGAGTGTCTAGAGCGTGTCTAGAGCGTGTCTAGATCGTGGTTAGAGCGTGTTTAGAGCGTGTTTAGAGCGTGTTTATAGCGTGTTTAGACCGTGTTTAGAGAGTGTTTAGAGCGTGTCTAGAGCGTGTCTAGAGCGTGTCTAGAACCTTTTAGAGAGTATTTAGAGCGTGTCTAGAGCGTGTCTAGAGAGTGTCTAGAGCGTGTCTAGAGAGTGTCTAGAGAGTGTTTAGTGCTTGTTTAGTGCTTGTTTAGAGTGTGTTTTTAGAGCTCAGCGTGTTTTGAGCATGTTACACTATTGTGTCTAGTCTTCAAACAGCACAGTGTTGTGTCTCATTAAAATATTTCATGACAGCGGGAACAATGGAGTGCTGTTCAATGGTGATCACCACACACACACACACACACACACACATGCACATCCCCTCTGGTAGATAAATGAGACCCTCAGTGGTGTAGGGATCAGTGGGTTGTGGGTTTTGGGTCAGAGGGCTCTCTGTTCTCTGCAGTAAGGATCACACAAGTAGTGGGATTTTAACACAAACCCATGCATCTCATTCAGGCTGAACCCTGTACTCTGCTCTATGCTAAAACTGATAAGCCCATTACTAACTCTCTGTCTCTCTCTCTCTCTCTCTCTCTCACACACACACACACACACACACACACACGCACGCACGCACACGCACGCACACAGACACTATTTCTCTCTTCAGGCCACTGAGACCATTTTTTCCTTTACTGTCTCTTGCAGCTGTGCGAGCCGATTGTTTTCCATGTACAGTGCATTGAATTTAGAGTAAATACTAATCCACATCATTTTACCAGGACTTTCATTCCACACTGGCTATGTCAGAGGCATGCCAGAGGTGTGTCAAATTAATGTGTCGCACTGCCCTTGTTTTATGCTTCATGTCTATTCCCCAGATTTTATCATGTTCTTATATTCGGGTATATAATCCTATACAGTGATGTGAGTTACACACTCAGAGATATTTATATAGGAAACTGAGAGTGTGATCAGCTCAGCTGAGAGTAGGTGTGGTTGACGTAGGCATGTGTACAGGGGCATGTATTATTGGGGGTGTTGCTGATTTGTGTTGTTTCCCCAGTGGTGGTGTGGACAATAGGTGTGTGGCTGATACAAATGAAAGGGGGCATAGTTGAGAGGGGTGTGTCTAAAAGGGACATGTTTTTTTATGGGATGTGTCTCAGAGGGGGTGTGGCTAAGAGGAGCTTTAGCTGAGTGGGGGTGTGGCTGATAGAGGCATGGCAGAGAGTGGGTGTTGCTGAGAGGAGGTATGTCTGAGTGGGGTGTGGCTCATAGAGGCATGGCAGAGAGGGGGTGTGGCTGAGAGGAAGTTTGCTGAGTGGGGTGTGGCTGAGTGGAGTGTGGCTGATAGAGGCATGGCAGAGGGGGTGTGTGGCTGAGAGGAGCTTTGGCTGAGTGGGGTTGTGGCTGATAGAGGCATGGCAGAGCGTGGGTGTGGCAGAGAGGAGATGTGTCTGAGTGGGGTGTGGCTGATAGAGGCATGGCGGAGAGGGGGTGTGGCTGAGAGGAGATTTATAGTGTCATTTATACACAAACACCTTTAACTCAAGACTATTTTTCTCAGTGTCTTATCTGTGACACACACATACACACATAGTAAAGAGACATTAGAGTGAGAAATTCTAAACTCATTAAAGTTCATTAAAGTTCAGAAGTCTCTGATCTTACTGAGTTCATGAATAATAGAGAATATGAATGGTTTTAATTCTTGAGCGTTGTGTTATATACAAGGCAGAGTTGGAGGATTTGTTCAGTCTGTTAATGATCCGTGATCATATCTCAGGGTAAGAAGCCGTCTCTGATCATCTAATCTCTCACTCCTGCAGGAAGGACTGGTGGGATACAGAGGAAGCAGGATGTAACAGAATATTTCCCACTCTGTCTTTTTACACCACAAAAGCAAAAGTCTACATTGTGAAGAGACAAAACTCGATCGCCTGCAGCCGCCACTCTGCACCAGTGTGACATCACGCGTTTTATTGCGGCATTATCATCATCATCATCGCCGTGTCACAAGCAAACACAAGCAGTTTGCCTTGTGTTTATGTCATGTGACATCCAGAGGGTCTGGCCTTCACATTGAGAATACACACTTTTAAAACAGCAGGATGGAGAGCTGAGATGGTGTGTATTCCAGTGATAACTCCAAGGCACTTGAAAACACCTTTATCAACTTCAAACCTTTTTTGGAATCCCACAGAATGGGACACTTCAGAGGGAGAAGGGCACAGAATCCAAAATTATGTCTCCCCACCCCCCCCACCCCATTCAAACTTTAAACTCCTTTTGGAATGTAATCGTAGCCATTTCTCACATTTTCTCAGGTTTATTCAATTTTATTTTTAGCCATCTAATATTATTGATGAACAGACTGTGGTTGTCATGGTAACATTATATTGGATAGGTTTAGATAAATTGAGGATGTAAACAGAGTCTGTGACTGAAATCCTTTTGTGAGGTAATGTGAGTAAGTTAAATGGTAAATAAATGGCGCACTTATATAGTGCTTTTATCCAAAGTGCTTTACACTGTCTCATTCACTCATTCACAAACACACACACACACACACACACACACACACACCAATGGTAGCAGAGTTGCAAGGCACTAACTTGCCATCGGGAACAACTTGGGGTTTAGTGTCTTGCCCAAGGACACTTCGATATGTGGAGTCATGTGGGCTGGGAACCCTACAATTAGTGAATAACCCGCTCTACCAACTGAGCCACAGCTGCCCCCAGTTAACCACTTCAAGTTAACCACCTAAGTTAACCACCCCAAGTTAACCGCCCAACGTTAACCTGCAAATAGACAAACTCCTTGCTAATTTAGTGAATATTAGTGCTGTTGATGCATATTCATAAATCTCCATAATGAAATTACTTAGAAAAGAATTATCAGATTTTAAAGAGGAAAAATGATTCTGATGTAAAAAAATAAATAAATAAATAAATAAATAAATAAATCCCACTGGAAAGAGACTCATGGTGTTCATTTAGAAATTAAATCGGACGGTGTACTTTACATTATTTCTTCAGCCTTGTGCTTCGGCGCCACCTGCTGGTTTCCTCCTCTGCTACTTTTTATAGCGTGAGAATCTTCACACAACAAACAAAAAAATCAAGAAATAATTTGGAAATAATTAGGAATTGCACAAATTAATGAGCCAGAATGAGTTATTTGAAATTCTAGGTAAAAGTTATTCAGTTTGGATAAACATGTGGCGTTTGAAATGAGACAAGAAAATGTCAATTTTAAATAAATAAATAATAAATAAATAATAAGACATGCATTTTATATTATAGGTCTTGCAAAAACCTTTTTTCACGTCCTTTCGACGTTTATTTGATAGAAAAGACACTTTATAACTGTTTTCTTTACTTTGACACACACTTCAGAAAACAGTGAATACAGCTGTAACTTTTTTTTTTTTCCTCTCGATTTTTATCACAAAAGCGGAATGAACTCGAGTATTAAACCGGACAGGAGATTGTGTGTTAAATGCTCAGGTGTGGTGGAAGATTATTAACTTCACACATAATGTTATAATAAAGTTATAATAAATTAGTTATAATATGTTATAATAAAATGTGTTTGTGTGTTTATTGTTAGAATTGTTTGATTTTTGCTTCTAGCACATTTCTCATTATTTTTCTGAACAGTAGTCAGAAAATCTAGATCCAAATGTCACTTCATCCATGGGAGTTGATTTGTTAATTTAATGGTTTGTGTGTGTGTGTGTGTGTGTGTGTGTGCAAACACACTGCACACACACTGCATTTGTATGTATCAGCTGTTGTGTTAGTGTTTGATTAAATGATGAAATAACATCCTGTCTCGTTACAGGAGATTTGGACTGTATGAATGTGTGAATGTGTAGCTTAGGGAACAGACCGGTTCTCCAGCCTCCCTGCAGGGGTTCTGTGTGATTAAATCATGACCAGTGCCTCTGTATTACACTCACGCTGAGATCTGTGTTTCTGCCAAACTGAGAACAGACGTTAATTTATGTCATGTTTTATTATTATTATTATTATTATTATTATTATTATTATTATTATTATTATTATTATTATTATTAAATGACACACGTGTGAAAGAGGAAATCTGTTTGTTTTCTGTTTTATTCAGAAACCCTGCTGTTCTCCTCACTATCGTAGTTCTCTTGCTGAGCCACAGGAGGGAGTACAAATGTAAAGCCTCAGGAAGAAGTCTGTGTGTGTATGTCTGTGTGTGTGTGTGTGTGTGTGTGTGTGTGTGTGTGTGTGCAAGCAATGGCCTGTAGCTATTAAATTACCACTGTGGTGTTGAGCAGTTCTCTGGCCATGAACATGTCTGAGGTTTGGTGAGGTCACACAATGGCACACATTCATTTTAAACACACACACACACACACACACACACATGCACACCCACATGCATACACACGCACACACACACACACACGTCATTGTATCCATGCAAAGGTGTTTATCCTGAGATGAGCTGTATTATATAAAATAAATGTACATACACTGCAGCCATTTCCTCTTCCTGACCATCTGGTCACTGGCATGGGCATGGAACACACACACACACACACACACACACACACACACACACACACACACAAAAGACCTATAAAAGTCTACAGTAATTTCTGATATACAGACACTATCCTGCCCATAATCCCCCTTTCCCTCTCCCAATCTTTACAATATACACTGATCAGCCATAACATTAAAACCACTAGCAGGTGAAGTAAATAACATTGATGATCTTGTTACAGTGGCACCTGTCAAGACTGTTCTGAGCAGTTAGTTCTCGAAGTTGATGCGTTGGAAGCAAGAATGTAAGAATGTAAGAATGGCAAGTGTAAGAATCTGAGTGACTCATTCATGTAGATGTTACTTTGACACGTACCACCTACCTAAACATTGATGCAGTACACCCCTTCATGGCAACGGTATTCTGTAATAGCACTGGTCTCTTTCAGCAGGATAATTCACCCTGCCACACTGCCAACAATGTTCAGGAACAGTTTGAGGAACATGACAAAGAGTTCAAGGTGTTGACTTGGCCTCAAAATTCCCCAGATCTCAATCTGATTGAGAATCTGCAGGATGTGCTGAACAAACAAATCCAATCCAGCGAGACCTCGCAACTTACAGGACTTAAAAGATCTTCTGCTAACTTCTTGGTGCCAGACACCACAGCACACCTTCATAGGACTTGTGGAGTCCATGCCTTGATGGGTCAGAGCTGTTTTGGTGGCAAGGGGGACCTACACAATATTAGGCAGGTAGTTTTATTGTTATGCCTGATCGGTGTATGTTACAACAGAAATGGTTCTGTCAGCACCTAGAATACATTTTGACATTGTCTGTGGAAATGTATTAGATTTAATTCTGAAATAAAAACAAGTGGAGGATTTTAAACTAACTCAATGTGCTATAAAAACCCTGTCCCTCTCAACCCTGTCATTAACTGCCCTGTTCTTGGCTCCTTCCATGAGCGTGGGGCAGTGTGATTCCCCGTCCCAGTGGGCCTTTGTTAGCACTTGGTGCAGTTAACATTATTGACCACTAGGTGCAATTATAAACCTATGGAACTACATGGGGCAGTGATTCTACACTTCACTATTCTGAGGTAAGTACTGTTACTAGTTACTCATGACTAACAAAAGACAAACATAGAGGAGTCCATGTTTTTTCCCCATTTTGTAGCTCAAAAGCACTGCTTCCGAGATCTTATTTTAATCATTGTCAGTGAAACTGTCATGAATGTGTTATTAATATGATAAAAATGGGTTGACAGGAGATTCTGCCTTAAATGATTCTATAAGAAATTTGTGCCATCATCACTCCTACTACTGTGTGACATCCAGCCAAGATGTATAAACGTGTCACACTTTTCACTGTAATTATTTACACAGACATCCTGGTGATTTTATTTAGTGTACTTCCTCCCCACCCACTGAAATTTATTCCAAGCAACACAAGAAAGAAAAAAGTAAACCACTCATAGCACTTTATTTGCTGTGATATCACATTCATAAAGAGGAGCACAAACTTTTGAACAAATATCACCTTGATATATGTGTATACACCTCGATGTATACATATTATACATTTATTTCTAGTATTTTCCATGCAGTGTACTCATTTCGCACAAGTTATTTTACACAAGACAAACGAAAGTAAGTAAGAGTGAAATGATTTCAGATGTTTGCGTGTTAATAATTTCCTGTAAAAACAAACAGCCGCATCACGTCTTCACAGTCAGAAATGTGCAGTTTGCAGAACTGGTGCAGAAATGAGTGAGGTGATAAAACACATCTCTTCTAAGACGGATTTGAGTAATCCTGAAAGCTCCAAAACGAATAACAAAACAAAAAAAGGGAGACAAAAAAGGGAGATTAAAATAATTTGATCATTACTGAGTGGTTTCACTGCATCACACATGAAACTGCAGCAGAAACTACTGATGCTGAAAAATGAAAAAGTTTTCCTGTTAAAGTGCCACTTTAGGGAAGTACCCTGAATTTGTGTGTGTGTGTGTGTGTGTGTGTGTGTGTGTGTCTTCCTGTGTACAGGAAGCAGATTTAATCTGCAGGTGCACAGTTTGGGTGCAAAAGAGGTGTGTGGTCTTTCACAACATGAGACCTAATATTTTAGTAAAATTATTATTTTTTTTTTTTTTGTGTTGGTTTTTAAAGTCGACCTTTATTGTATTTGTTGAAAGTTTCTATGATCAGGTTTTTCATTTGTAAATGTTTTTTGTATGGCTGTTGAAACAGTAAATTCATATTAGATTCTAGAACAGTAAACAGTAATTCATATTAGATTCTTTACTCATTATACTACTTATTACATGAATTAATTTTAATTTTATAAGAAGTTATATTGAACTTTGAAGACTTTATGAATGAGGAAATTCTCAGAGGTGTGTGGTACTGGTTTAATTAGCGACGCATTCACGCTAACAGAAACAATATTCTCATCTTTTATATAATTGTCTCGTTTGTATAAGATTTTTTTTAAATAATCAAGTCACATGAGAGATTTCAATCAATTCGAGGCATATGTTAGATTTAAAGCAACCATAATTTTAATGATTAATGCAGGATGAATTATTGCTAACATTAGCTAGCTAGCTAGTCTCAGAGTACAATCCTAAATAAGACTGTGTAGTTTGTAAGACAAAACTTTTTACGTTTTAAATTTGTTATAGGAACATGTGAAAATCAAGTTAATGAAACCCATTTAAATGAGAATTATTAATTCATCATATTAATATTTAAGTTTAGCATGAGGTGTTTGTGTTTTAAGGATGAAAAACTATATTTGTGCATATAACATTTTTTTTCACAATATATTTGTTAAAGACAAATAAAGTATTTGCACCATCCTGATTTCTTCCATTTTTGTGTATATCTTATTTCAGAAATTAAAATAAAATTAAAATACATTTTTTTAAAGATAATGTTACTTATTTAAGCAAAAAAGTTATACAATACAACCTGGACCTGTGTGAAAATGTATTTGCCCATGTAGTTACTAATTCCCATCTATGAAACTATTTATAATGGGGTTCAGCTGGACAACTAGGCCTGATTACTGCAAACCCTGTTCAATCAAATCAACACTTAAATAGAACTTTTTCAGCAGCATAAATTTGGTTCAAATGTCTTACGCAGTAAAACATTATGACAAAGATGAAAGAAATTCCAGAAATTATGAGGAAGAAGGTGATTTAAATAAATCAGTCTGGAAAGCGTTGAAAAAAGATTATTTCAAAGGCTCTGGGACTCCAAAGCACCACAGTGAGACCCATTATCTCCAAATTGAAAAATCTGAACAGTGAACCTTCACAGAAGTGGCCAAACTTTCAAAATTCCTCCAAGAATTCATCCAGTCATCCATGAAGTCACAAAAGTGGCAAGGACAACATCAAAGGACCTACAGTACCGGCCTCTCTTGCATCAGTAAAGGTCACTGTTCCTGACTCCTCTATCAGAAAGACACTGGGAAAAAAGGGCATCCATGGAATATTGGCCAGGTGAAAACCATTGCAAAACCAGAAGAACATTAAGGCTCATCTGAATTGTGCCAAAACACACCTTGATGATCCTCAAAACTTTTGGGAGAATGTTCTGTTGATTGATGAGTTGAACGTGAAACTGTTTGGAAGAAAGGCGTCCCTTTTACATCTGGCGTAAACCAAACACGAATTAAACAAAAAGAACATCATACCTATGGTGAACCATGGTGGTGGTAGCGTGATGCTGTGGGGATGCTTTGCTGCTTCAAGGCCCGGACAATAATTGAGGGAAACATGAATTCTGCTCTCTACCAAAAAATCCTAAAAGTCGATTTCCAAGTCTTCAGTCAGTAAACTGATACTCAAGCGCAACTGGATTATGCAGCAAGACAATGATCCAAAGGATAGGAGTAAGTCCTAGTCCTAGAAGTAAGTGAAAGACTGATCTCCAGTTATCAGAAGCATTTGGTTACAGTTATTTGTCACATACTTGTGTAATGGAGGTTAGGACAGATGGAAGTGCAATTAAAGAGTTTTATTAAAGATAATAAAGGTAGACAAATCCAAATCAGCAATCCATAGTTTGGTCCAAAAACATGCAAAAGGTCAGGCGATCAGCAAACAGGAATAAATAGGGCAAGGCAATAATCAGAGTCAAGAACCGAGAAACGAGGTCAGATAACATGAAACCAAGTGAGCCGAACTTGGTCGACCGTGTGAGCAGAACCTGGTTGGTCTTGACATTGGTTTCAGGCATGAGAAGAACCTGGTTGGTTGTGACGTCAGCTTCAGATGTAAGCAGAATTTGGTTGGTTGTGACGTCGGTTTCAGGCATGAGGAGAACTTGGTTGGTCGGATCAGCAGACTCAGGCGTGAACTGTATTTGGTCATCTGTCTCAGCAGACTCAGGCATGAGCAGAACGTAGCCGTCCGCATCAGCAGACTCAGGCATGAGCAGAACTTGGTCGACCAAGTTAGCAGAATTGGGTGTGAGCAGAACCTGCTCACAGCAGCAGTGCAGCAGCTCTGCTTGGTGGTGACAGTAAAGGTGATGCTGGGTCAAAGAAGTGCATCTCTAATTGGATAGTGGAAGCAATCTCTATCACTAATAAGGTGCACGGTCTCACTACGCCTCTGGGCATAAGGGCTCATTCCACTAGTGGGGTCGCCTCCTCAAAGACTTTGTCCAATGGGGTATCCTTACAGGATGTGTGTGCTGCTGTGGTGTGGTCTACACCACACACATTCATTTGATATTACAGCCTGTATATTCATTTCGCCCTGGGCTCAAGTGTATTGCAGTGACCCTCGGGCTTGGGTCTTTTTGAGCAGGACGTACCCTCGATATGATGGAGTGGGTATTCTCGTTCCCATAGTGCTATGCTAAACGAAACGTGGAGTTCCCTTTGAAAGGGAATGTCTGGGTTATGCATGTGACTCTGAGAAGGCAACGAGCCTTTGCATTGCTTTCTCACACCGGGGTAGGCCTGTGAATTGTGTCTTCGCTTCAGATAATAGAGGCTGACGGCATGGTTCACAGGTGCCATATATATATATATA
>JAFFST010025523.1:6001-17844 GCA_022414735.1 Noturus placidus | reverse complement strand
TGTTTGAGGCCTGAAACGTGGCAAAAGGTCGAACAGTTCAAGGGGGCCGAATACTTTCGCAAGGCACTGTATGTAAGCTTAATTGCATGTTATACCACCATATAATCTCTTTGGTTATGTGGTCTTGATTAATTATCTATAACAGCAGCTCTGACAGTAGTGCTAGCTGTGAGGTAAATCAAGTTTCTATGAATGTGCTCATTTTAACACTGTCATTTCTGTAGTAACCACTACAGGATGGCGATGGTGATTTATTTATAACTGCTATAACAAGTGATAACAGTAACTAACTTGTCATGGATGTTCAACATGTGACTATAGAGTACATAGTGTTCATTAATGGGGGGGGGGGGTTGGACATTACTGTGACATAAGCTGAATAATGCATAGGAACATGTTATGAAAATAATACACTTGTCATCACAGCACTCTCAAACTTTATTCCTTACTTATTACAATCATTCTAACTTCCAAAAATTGAGGTTATACTTGTGATAATTGTTTGATTTTGGATAACTCCACTATTAATTTGTGGAGTTTTATTGAGAAGCACATGTTCGAATTCTGTTAAAATGAACCATTTAGTGGCAAACTCAAATCCACGTGCTTATAACTGCATTCACATTTATCTGTGTAGAGAACTGGTCCTGATTTCTGGCAAAAATCTTCCCTTTACTTCAAAGGAAACCGTCATGGACTTCTTGTGCCCAACAACACAACCGATCAAGAGCTGCAGCACATGAGGAACTGCTTGCCAGATGCTGTGCGCATTCAAAGAGTGGAGGAGCGACTGTCTGCACTTGGAAATGTCATTGCTTGCAACGACTATGTGGCTCTAGTTCACCCCGACCTTGACAGGGTCAGAATTATTTTTTCTCAATGACTAAAAACGAACCAATACTTATTGTCCAGAGTTTGTGTAAGGAAACATCTAAAAGATTTTAGTTTTCAGTATACTGTGTAAAGATGTGAATGCCTGTCACAAGTAAATACATTTGCCATGTTGCCTGCGTATGTACTGTATTGAAAACCATGGCAGTAGCAGAATTTAAATTGTATTTTATTTTAAATAATTGGCAGCAGTTGTAGGTATTTAATTAAACATGGTGTGCTGTGACGTAATTTCAAATGTGATTAACAGCTACTGTGCTGCACAGGAAACCGAAGAGATTCTGGCTGACAATCTTAAAGTGGAGGTGTTCAGGCAGACGGTGGCTGAGCAGGTGCTTGTGGGTAGTTACTGTGCTTTCAGTAACCAGGGAGGCCTTGTGCACCCCAAAACATCTATTGAAGACCAAGATGAGCTCTCATCACTCCTACAAGTGCCTTTAGTCGTGAGTGAATGTTCTCAAACTCGCATATTAATCTCGTATTAATACCCTGTGGTTTTCTGTTACATTGATCTTAATGAATGGTCACATATAATTGAGATGAATTATGTAATTATGTGGCTCTAAAATTCTGTTTGTAAACTGTTTTAATATAATTCTATTTAAATGCTTCTCATCTGTTTATCTATTTTACTTAGTGCACCTATTATAGTTTTTCAAATATTACCTTACCTGTAGTGTGTTGTATAGCTGTTTTTGAATGTAAAAACATCTGCAATGTTTAAAAAACCAGAACATGACAAACGAGGATACAGACTCCCAGAAGAAGGAACAGCTTAAGAGTCGTTAGTAATTCCAGACTTACTTCCTGTACTAACCTACGTAATTTCATAACAAAAAACCTGCCTCTGGTTTTCAGTGGCTACTGCCAAACCGATTGAGCTGAAACTGGATATGATAATGGGCGTTTCCTTTTCGATACACACTGACAGCAGTAGAACAATCACAACAGACTGGGTCATCTGACCAATCAGAGCAGAGTATTCTCTCTGAAAGGAGTTTAGACCTAATCCTTTAGAACAGATCGTTGCACAAGTTGTTTTTGAAACTGGGGGGGGAAGGGTAATTCTGCTATTTAGATATGAGCATATTAATGTTTTTTGACCTTGGATGCATGTAAATAAAATAAAAAATAAAATAAAAAATTTTAGTGTATAAAGTGAAGTAAATAAAATTTTATAAAATAAATTTTACCATTTATTTATTTTAAATATATTGTACGAGTCCTTTAAAACAAAATCAGGCACGTGTCAAAACCATAATAGGTGCACTTAAATGCTATTGTGATGCAGTGCGAGTAATTAGGCTCTTGTTTTAGGCCGGTACTGTAAACCGAGGCAGTGAGGTGATCGCTGCTGGCATGGTGGTGAATGACTGGTGTGCCTTCTGTGGTTTGGATACAACAAGCACAGAGCTGTCAGTCATTGAGAGTGTGTTCAGGCTGAGTGAGAGTCAACCAAGCACCATAGCCACCAGCTTGAGGGACTCGCTTATTGACAGGTAAAGTACAGTAGCTTTAGTGATTTTACATAACTTTTTATTCTTATTTCTTTGTCCGAAAAACCCCCACTGATAAAAATTTAAGAACACTAACAACAGTACGTAACTGTGTCTATGGGGGAAAAGCAATGCTTGTGAAGACGTGTGCTCAGTGCTAACAGGAATGTTTTCATTTTGTGTTCCAGCCTCACATAAATTCTGCATGGATATAAAATATGTTTTGGAAATGGGTTGAATACCACACCAGGATATGAACAACACCATCAAGTGCAACATTTATCTCTTCCTGGACACAATTATAGAGATGCACATACACTTTGTATTGTTTTGGAGTGTATAAAGTGAAGTAAATCTTTAAATTTAAGTAAGTAAAATGATTGATAAATTCAGTTTCCAACATTTTCATTGGTAAAGCTGCAGAACAAAATGTGGGGGGGGGGCTTACCATGTAAAATATTCATTGAGTAAAGTCTTTTAATATCTCTCTTATTGTGTCAATGTAGTGCAGTACCATTAAAACTTTGGTTAACACTCATGCTGATGTTTGGAGAATTTCTGCTTTACCTAATAATTCCCTTGCATCATTGTGAACCAATAATTCTAATGTTAGTCTGTTTTACTGGAGGATAACAGTAATATGTTAACCCTTTTTTTGGTCATTTGATCAGCAACAATATAATATTGATATCATTCAGTTTTCAGGACTATCATCCATATCAGCACTTTATAACTGAAAAACTTAAATGTTTATGCATCAGATGATCATGCTTTAAAATATATATTTATTCTGCATTTGCCACTGGGTTCTACTTGTACTTAATTTTCTACAGCACTTTAATTTTTAATACAGCACTGCACTTATTTTGGACCAAATGTTGTGATTATATATTGTAATCTAATACACTACACATGTGATCTTTGTATATGACTTCATTCAAATCTCAGCGAGCCCATGTGGTGGATAAACATGCACTTTATTGCCATTTTAATTTGGTGATTGCAAGCACAGAGTAAATACTGAAAATGCATAGCTGTGAGAAATGCAGTCTATTAGTAACTGTTTGAAGTGCTTCATTCTTTGGTGTTTTGCTTTTTCATGTACATCTATGCAGCAGTTACATTCAAGCAAGGTTTGCATCATAGAATATAAACAAACAAAGGGAGAACAAAATGTATACCTCCTAATAAATCCAATATTCACAAATAATCTTAATAAGAGTTCTCTTTAAAACATCTTCACAAAAGTGCTTAGAAGAACTTGTGTAGCCAATTGACACGTTCAATAGCATACTTTACAATACCTTTTTAAAACTTTTTGACTTTGTGTTTTGTGATTGTTTTTGGGATCAGAATTCCCCTTTTCTTAAAGAGTTTCTCGTAAATCAAGTTAGTTACTCTTAGCCTAAAGATTCTTTGTGAATATGCCCCATATCTATTGCTATGAAATTGAACAATTTTAACATCAGTAAGAGCATCATATACAATGATACATACAAAATACACATTTTGATGGGTCCCACCTGACCAATGTTAAAATGCCCATCTCCATATCTCCCAAGTTATAAACTCACTCAAATATAATCAGCAAAATATTAAAAATGCAGAAATATATGCAGTTTATAGCACGTAAGGCCATTCTTGGTTGAGTGCAAGCATAAACAACATTCTAATGACTAAAAGGCCTAAACACACCATGTTCATTTTATTTGATTTTTACATTAAGAACCGAATTCTCAAATATTTCCTCATCCACTGTAAATCATATCAATTTGGTACAGTCAGGCCCCCCACATGATCTTACCACTACGGTGTTTTTGGGAAACTCCCCCAAAATTTGGAAGTGCAGCCTATATGTGTGGTAGATCTAATTGATTTAATGTGCAATAATGGCCTTCATAGTCAGACAACGCTTGGAACATCTATTGGAAGTACACTATAGGGTTCCAGTTTTAATTTTCCTCTCACCACTCAGTTTTGCTCATCAACTACACTGACCATCCACTTATTAGGACACCTGTACACCTGCACATTCATGCAGTTATTGAATCAACCAATCATATGGCAGCACCAGAATGCATAAAATCATGCAGACACACGTCACGAGCTTCAGTTAATGTTCACATCAAACATCAAAAGTGTGATCTTTGTGACTTAACTATGGCATGGTTGCTGGTGCCACATGGGCTGGTTTGAGTATTTCAGAAATTGCTGATCTTCACCCACAACATGATCAGAGGAGAAGGACCAGACTAGTCTGAGCTGACAGGAAGTCTATAGTAACTCAGATAATCACTCGGCAATCATGGTGAGCAGAAAAGCATCTCAGATGGAACAACACATCAAACTTTGAGGTGGCTGGGCTACAAGACCAGAAGACCACATCAGCTTCCACACCTGTCAACCAAGAACAAGAATCTGAGGTTATCATGGGCACAGACTCACCCAACCTGGACAGCTTAACACTGGAAACATTTTCCAGGTTCTAATGTGTGATGTGAACATTAACTGAAGTTTTTGACCTGTATCTGCATGTTTTTATGCATTTTGTGCAAATTATTGGCTGATTAGATACCTGCATAAATGACCATGTGTAAAGGTGTTCCTAATAAAGTGGATTGTGAGTGCATATAGCACAAGTTGACATATGCAGCACAAGGGGTATAGTGGAGACATCTGAACACCCCTGCCCTTAGCAATCTGTACAAGCAATTTAAACTGTTTTAATATAACTTTGCAAACATGTTAACATCTGGTAGAATTAAATAACGCTGTCTGTGATGTACCGGTGGAGTAGGTGATCACAAAAAAACCCAATTAGAACCCAATTATACACTTATAACCGTTCTGTCCAAACTTCCGAATTTCAGAACGAATTTTACTTGGCTAGTAAAATACTGAAGTGGGCAGGAGGAAGTCAAATAGAGGTTGTCAACAACTGTATAAAAACAGTAACTGTATTGTAATGTAGCCCTGGTATTGGTCAGACTTACAATGGCAGATTATTATAATCGAGGCCAATGAAAATGCTTTTTAAAACTACTTAATTTATCTGCAAACATTTACAGAAGTTTGCATGGGTGTTTGTGAACTTATTTTATTTTTTCAAATCATAGAATTTTATTTATTTGAATCAAGTCATTATTTTTTTATTTGATTTTGCTTAACAGTGAAAAAAATCTTGAAAGCTTTTGGCAGTAAAACTTATTATTATAGCAGCAAAACTAAATACATTTGGATACACAAGAAGTTCAAAGTAAAAGTAGATCAAAGTAAAAGAGGTTTAAACTTGAAACTAGAAAAATGATCAGTGTAAGAATAACAAAGTGACATTAACATCTGAAACATTCATCATTGCATATTCAAACACAATCATTATGTCAATTTGCATCCTTGGCCATTAGAGAGTGACAATTATAAAATCAATGTAGATATATTACATTTCCTAGAATCCCACTTATGTCTTAATGTCTTAATATTGATTCCATTTTTTTTCAATTTCAGTAAACCTAGTGCCCTAAAGATATCAGCTGCAGTAAAAGAAAAGGGGAGATGGAAAATTATGTTTCACCCAGGCATCTGTGAAGACAATTGCCACTTTGAGAAAAGGTCTCAAACTTCACACACTCCAGCTAGTTGTGATCTTTTAAGTCATACCTTACATTGAGAGAATGGAGAAATTTGTTAAGCCAAGCAACAGTTACAGGGTTGCTATACAAGTCAGAGGTTGTAGTGCACATTTAACCTGTTCTACACACAATTATCTAAAAAAAAAAATGAATACCTTATTACAAATTCACAATCAACATAGTATAATAAAACACAAGATTCATTTACTAGAAATGTTGTCTTCCAAACTGCTAGTTTTAAATTAGGTAGTTAACTAGATAATGAACAAGCTAATTAACATGCTAACTGCAAAAACAGTAATGAGTAAAAAGAGTGAATGAGTAAAAAGTAATGAAGGTTAGGCAGTTACACACAGGTGGAGACATTAGTCACATAAAACAGAGAAACTAAGAAATCACTGAATTTTTAAGATATTAAGTGTTCCTTTGCTAACATTTGTGGGGAAATTTCTGGACGTTTTAATACCAGGTTTAGGGCCCTATGGTAATGAAGCATTCACATACTGTATTTAAACAATGAGAAGGGATTCAGCTATAACACAATCATCTGCAGAATTTAAAGATTTGGTGGAGATAATTTGGCATCGCAACAACGGCATCGCCAGAGCAAAGTGGGTTTACTTCCTTTTGTAATCTGAGGGCGGTGACGTGTGTAACTTGTAAAATGCGGCTGCTAACTCACATATTCTGGTATCCCTTAATATATAAAAGAGCTGACATATTTGTATGTGTGTATGATGTGCTTGCAACCGTACGTTGTATTGATAACACCATTTCAATGGGAACTAATTCAGTAGGAAGAGAGATCATACAGGCATCACTGCAAGCTAAGATTCCTATAGTAATAAGGCTTGGAAATATCAATGGGTCACCTGCCACCTGTGATTCAGGAGGCACTGGATGATCGACTCTCCTAGCACAAATTAAACATATGCAGTGCTATCAGGGGGAGCCCTTAGCATGATCACATTATTTTTGAAGGTGTTATGCAGAATGCAGCACATGCCACATTAGGACTGTAGCAGTGGACCAGAGTGCAAAGGTGGGGCAGGACAAAGACTGACCAAACCACCATAGCATGATTCACCACAAATGATGGTGAGCTTTTTAAAGTCCTACAAGATGTTTTGTTACATTGAAGTAAAATTAAGTATAAACTTAGGATACTCAGTTAGGATTTAGTGTAGTATATTTTGGTTGTCTAGATTCTTTTATTGTAAAAATGCCATTTCTAAATAGTTCTTAAGCAAGTGTGGAAATGGCAAAATAAATTACAATACAGTGCCATAAACATTGATAGATTAATAACAATTTAAAAATACAGTTTGTATCCTCAGCAGGTAGGATTAAAGCACATGTAAACAGGTTAAGAAAGGTTAATGTACAAAATTGTACAATGTCTCTATACTTTTGATGGGTGTTGTTTTTAGGGGTTAATCGAACTGTCATGTCAGTGCCAGACATTAAATTTAAACAGTTCACAGAATGCATTGTGGCCTACAAACATGGCCACCACTAGATCTCCAAATACACATGCTCCATGTCACTTCCCAACTCACTAGGAGCATGACTTGTGTAAAGATTTCCTGCTACAATATTCCCTCTACTTCTCTGGTCAGGAGAGAGTGTCTGGGCAGCACCAAATTGCTCAGTTTATTAAACTGCTGACAGAAAAGGTGCTAGCCTGGCACAGCAGTCTGGTCGAAAGGTGGGGAGCACATCACAGTGTATGACCACTTCATTGAACTTTTCTCATGAACCTTTGATCACTCTCCAGTTGCAGAGGAAATCATATAATTACTTCTCTCTGTCAAGAAAGGCCAATTTACCACTGCTGAAGCACTGCTGAAGTTTGATTTAAACATATCACTAAGATTTAAACTAAGACATTCTCACTGAGCTCACCTGCCGTGACCACAGAGTGTCTCTTGATTCACTGATTGACCTCTGCATAGGCCTACATCAACTCCTCAAGAACAGAAGAATGAATAAAGTGAAGTGGCGTTCATCATCAGACCATAGCACCACAGGACCCATGCAGATCGGCCAAGCTAATCTGAATGTTGTGGAATGCCAAAAAAAAAAACAGGAGAGAGGGACTTTGCCCTGCACCCAAGTTTCCACCTCCTCCCCTCCCTCAGCTATAGTGAGTCCCAGGTCAGTCCCACACATCAGGTCATCGAATGTCCCTCATGCCCTGCACCCAAGGTATGACCTCCTCCCGTCCCACATCTATAGTGAGTTCATCACATTTTCTATATTCTCAGACATTTTCCATTAGACCTTCAGATGGTCTATCCATTGTTACAGTGCTGATGGGTTCCAGAGTAATGGTATGGCATTACTGCCTGTTGCACCTACTTTGGTGTCCATAGGATTACCGCTCTTCCTTCAGCCTTGCCACCATGCAGAACCAAAACCATACAGGCCTCTCCAGTATATAAGGCTACAACCCCACTGGCACAGTTAACACATGCTCAGTGCCACTGGTTCCATATGGTTTCCTTCTGTTACACCTAATACCACTGCTTATAACATGTCTAAACCTCTACAGCACCTCAAGAAGTCTGCTCAGGACTTGATCGTGTTGCCAACTCTTTCACCCTTGGGAAAGTGCAATCTTGCAGCCTGATGAGATGTGATGGAGACTTGCATTTGGACTGCTGCAGAGGGGGTAGCATTCTTCCTGGCCAAACCACTAGTGTAGGTTCAGTGGGCAGGGGAGTATGTTGTATGTTGTCCTGATAAGAACATTATACCTTGCCTGTGGGTTTTTCCCCAGGTCCACAATGCGAATGTTTCTGTTAACAATTCTTTCCTCTGTTGTGCCTGTGCTACAGCCTTGAACTTATAGCACTCATCCTCCATCCTTGTCACCTCAGACACTACAAGTTCCTTCCTCTATTTCCTTCTGGCCTTGGACCAGACCTGCAGAGCTTCTCCCCATCCAAGACCTGTCTCTTCCTATCTTGACTCTGTCGAAAAGCTCTTTGTGCTGCAGCCTGCTAAATGCCAGATCGACTTCAGCATGGACTTTCCACTTGCGGCCCATGTGGACCTGGAAATTTGTATTCTGTATGGTCAGTGTCTCTCTCTGACAATAGTCTGGTCTTCTCCTGCTTGTAGCCCATTCTGCTAGATTGCAGCAGCAGCTGTAACATGTTATTTCCAAAGTGAGACTGGTTTCAAAAGAGACTAGTTTCAAATAGGCACTTTTATGAAAGAGTTGGCTTTCCCATCCATCTTTCTAACTTTGGATAAAGGGATTTCACACAACTTCAATGGCCAAATTATTCTCTAATACAGTGTGGTGTGGTAGCACTTTCCTGGAAGCAGGCTTCGGTCAATCCTTGCCAGATCATCAGAAAGCTGTGTTAGCACACTCTTCCCATATGCTTATCAGAGAGCTCAGCCATGTACAGTCTCCCAAAGCCTTTGATGGACTGTTCATTCAGCAATGGGATTTTCTAACCACCAATGACAAAGAAGGTGTTGTCATTCCTAAGCATGAGACTTTGAGATTTAGTGGTCTTGATCTTCATCCTTGCCCAGGACATCAGCTCATCCATCCTTTTTAGCAACCTAGCAACCCATTGACCTAGTACATGGCAATGTCAGCAAGAGGCTAATATCATCATCCATGTAGCTTCTCGAGGGGGCAGTTTCTGCCAAGATGTCAATCTGACTCCTCCCACCTCCTGTCTTGCTCCAATGAGTATTACCTTGAAGGTGGTCACAAACAAGATGGGGGAGATTGACCATCCCATGACAATTCCTACCTCCAACTGCGGCCATCCAGTAGTGAAATCCTAGACTGCAAAGCACATCTGCAGGTACTTGAAGTAATTAAAGACCAGGCACCTAATGTCATCAGGCATTTGGAAGAACAAATATATATGATGAACTATTGTGGCACTGAACAATATGTGTTCGTGAAGTCAAGCTAAACGAAATGCAGATCTTTTTCATACTTGGCCATTTGGATCTGCTCCCAAATCAACAATGAGTGCTCCACACTCCCTGGGAAGCCTGGGACCCCTGTCTTCTGGAGCTGGTGTCAACATAGCCATTCTCTGTGAGGTAGTTGGTTATTCTTTGTGCCAAAACAGAGAAGGCCTTTCATTCAATACTGAGCAAGGCGATGCTCCTAAATTGGCTGATCACTCTAGAGTCCGTTTCCTTGGAGATGAATACCGCCACCTCTCCTCATCACGCCGATGGCTTCAGCAATGCAGGGAAGTTCTTATACAGCTTGTAGGGGATACCATTAAGGCCTGGAGCTGCTGATGATTTCGGTTTTCTTACGACCTCTTTGATTCACTGAGCTTGGGGGGCAAGATGTTAACCTGGGACACGGGCAGGGCTAGACAAGGCATGACCCTGGCAAATTTAATGACTCATTCCTTGCTGGATCGCTGTATTGCCTTCTGATGTATTCTTCCAGCTTCTCTCTCATCAGTTATAGCTTCCCATTCTTTGCTTCTTCTATTGCTGCCTTGCATGCTCGAAGGGATTCTTATAGAAGTTGCTCATTCCTTCTCCTTCCTCTTCCTGTGCACTCAGGAATCTATAGGCTGCTCCATAGGACTCCGCTTTATATCCTTCCACAGCACTTTGAGACCTTCTTTCTCAATCTGTGTTGCCTTCCTCCTGTTCCCTCAGAGTTGTTGTTGATGGTGCACCAGTTGCTCGATCACTTTCTCTCGCCTCCCTTTTTGTATCAGCACAGTGGTTTTCTTGGTGGTATTTATGCTGAACCTGCCTTTATACTCCTGTTAGAGAATTTCACCAAACAGGTTGAG
Organism: Noturus placidus; assembly: GCA_022414735.1. Lineage (NCBI taxonomy): Eukaryota > Metazoa > Chordata > Actinopteri > Siluriformes > Ictaluridae > Noturus > Noturus placidus. The sequence continues at coordinate 7,026 of JAFFST010025523.1, read as the reverse complement.
CCTAGCATCCACACCCACTTGCAGTGGCCTCTCCAGTATTTTGCTCAGGTCTGCATCCAGTCTGTGCCATACAATTGTCTCATTGGCCTTTGGTCACTTGATTTTGTCCTTCCTACCTGAAAAGAAGTTATGTGAGGCCAGCCTCACAGAAGTCATGACTGTGCCATAGAGCTCATGCCTGGCACTATGCCCCTTTACAGCCGAATGTATCCTTGCTGTTATTGGCTGGAGGGGGCTAGGTAACTGTTCATCATCTATACAAATTATAAAAACATTTAATATCTAAAAACCATACAGAGACTCAACTCAGGACAAGAACAGTTGGTACTCATTTTTTCACCAGATTCCACTTTACCCTCTCATATCCATCTAGATAAAAAAACAAAACAAAAAAACATCAAAGCAGACTCACTCTCACACATTTGTCCCGCAACCCCCACAGCACCCATTGACCAGTCATGTTTTGTAGGAGCATTATCCTGGGACATTGATCAGGAATTAGCTTGGTCCTCAAATCAAGATGTGGTCTGTTTTCAAGAACTTCTTGCCCAGCAGGTAAGACCTATGTGGCAGTGACCCTGCAGAATAAACTGATCACTTTGGCACACATCTCACCTGCCCCAGAACATTCGCAGAACATATCAACCCCTCCGAGGTAAATACTGGAGGCCCCATATGATCACTGACATTCATTTTATCATGTTCCATCTGTGCCGAAGCCAAGGTTCCCAGAACACTGCCTGCTGGCAAAATGGTTCTGCTTCCCGGCCTAATAAACCATGGTCACACCTTGCCATAGACTTTCTCACTGACCTCCAAGTCTCCTAGGGACATACAGTGCCTTGCGAAAGTATTCGGCCCCCTTGAACTGTTCGACCTTTTGCCACGTTTCAGGTCTCAAACATAAAGATATAAAACTGTAATTTTTTGTGAAGAATCAACAACAGGTAGGACACAATCATGAATTGGAACGAAATTTATTGGATATTTCAAACTTTTTCAACAAATAAAAAACTGAAAAATTG
>JAFFST010025423.1:0-16940 GCA_022414735.1 Noturus placidus | reverse complement strand
GGTGTACATAGCTGTATCCAGGAGGACTGGCTTCATTTAATGCTATATACTCATTTGGTTTAATCCAGGTTTCTGTTAAACACATTAAATGATATTCCTGATCAGTAATAGTTTCATTAATAATAAGAGCTTTAGGCGCAAGAGATCTAATGTTTAATAATCCTAACTTCAGATTAGAGATGCGGGATTTACATTCACTGTGATCTAATTTTATCTTAATTAAGTTGCTAAAACAGACTTTCTGAGTTTTCCTATGATCACAGAAGGCCAGAGGGACCAGTGGGACTTCGATGGTCCCTCCCACCGTCGGAGACAGCCCGTAGTGCCCGAGCTCACGCCAATATGCTCTGGGCTTATAACTCGTAACTGCTGTCTCCCGTGTTGGTTCTGTCGCTAACAGCGGCACTGAAGTGACCTCTCCAGGGCGCAAGCCTGGGCAGAATATATGGAGGTCCTGGGCTGCCCAGTCGTCAGAACCCCCCTCTCGGCCTCGCTGATGTGGTCCAAAGGAAAGCATAGCAGTACGTTAGGCATCAGGTCGGCTGCAGGAGTTGCCAGAATCAGCTAGCACTGCACACTGGTCCGCCTTCGGGGCTCCACTCCTGATTTGAAAGGTTTACTCCCCTACACTTGGCCGTTGGATCTGACAGTACACCGATCTCCTCCGCCCCCTAGCCGTTGACTACTCATTGCAGTTCCTCCGCCTAGATTAGTGGTGCAGTGTAAACAATACCCCCTCACGTGGTTTAGCCCGCCAGCTGAAGCGGTTTACCGGGGTGTGACGCTAGGAGTCAACACGTGAGAGATTTTGGGGATGAGGACCAGTGACGCCCGTCCACCCTACCAAGTAGAGTGCAGCATGCCGAACGCCAAAGGTACTACCTCTATCCAGAGCCCCCTACACCCCAAAAGGGAATTATACATATTAAATCATAGGTGAATTGTACATATTCCATGTATATTTTCTATAAGCCTTCTGTGATCATCCACAGAACACACAGGTTTAAAAGCTGTTCTCAAAAACCTTGGGAATTTAAAAAGCCCATCTTGGTGTGTTTAATGTCTTTGTTAGGTTAAATGTACAGAAAACTATATATTTGTATTAAATGTGATATTATTACTAAAGAACATAGAAACAAGTTATTGTAATATTATGAATAATTTCACGAATGCAGGTAATTTATTGAAGAAAAAAGAAAAATAAATAAAGAAGGAAGCCATCAGGCAAATAAAGATGTGAAACAATATACACTCACTGCTCAGGTTAAGACAGGATCAAGCACAAGCAGTGGAATACAAACAAAGACATACAACACATAACCAAAGGAAAGGAATCACAAAAGAACTGAACAAAAAATGCAAGACACACTACCAAGCTAGCATATGTGTGGCCTTTCACTGAGATGCAGGTTGTTGGGGCAAACCACACCACAATCTTTTACATGCAGCAAGACAGTGACAATAATCACAGTAAACACAGAGAATTCAGGGGAGCGGTGCTACATAAAAAGATTAACCTATGCACTAAAGCAATCAGCTTCATACACTGGAAGAGGTTGATCAAACTTGGCAAGTGGTAACTAGGGACAAATTATAGTAAAGACAAAAAAGGAAACAATACCTTCAATGCATACACTGCATTGTACCAAGCAAAACAAAAGAAACAAAACCACAAAACTGACAGAGAACCATAAATAGATCAATTACAAAACATACTGCTCCAATTGAAGCTGTATAATTGTAGCTATAAGAGCAAGATATATGAGCCTCATAATGAGGATACCTGGTTTCTTATTGCAATTTGGTGTTCAGGAGTTCATAGAACAGGGTTACAATATATATAACATAATTATTTCATCCCTCCTATTTGCCATGGGTTTTAACACCTGGATAATCTGTAACAAGGAACCAAGTTACAGTAAGACTGACTGGAAGAGCATTCATTTAAGATTGCTGTACCACTATTTTTTAAAGGAACTCTAGAGAAGTGCATAGCAATCCCCAGATACACTGTAAATATAAGGATATGTGCAGTGGAAGTATATTAAATATCAAAAACAAAAGTGTTGGGGGATCAATACATTTTGCAAAACTATTTACAACTAAGGAAAGTAAAAATTATGCATACATACACCAGTCCTGGGAATTGGGTATAAATGTATACCAAATTTTGACTATCCCACAGAACACTATTTTTTTTTTAAAATGGAAAGAATTTGGACCCTGTCCAGGGTATACCCTGACTTGTGCCTGTACTTTTACTGTTCGACGTGATGACGTTTAATGTCCCCTACAACGTCTGTAGTCTCAACATCTCAACAACTGCTCGGTCCTGTAGATTCATCCTGTTCAACATCAAGAAATTCTGACCCTACCTCACCAAACAGGCTACACAGATACTAGTCCAGGCTCTTGTTATCTCAAAACTGGACTACTGCAACTCACTACTTTCGGGCCTCTGAGCCAGCTCCATCAGACCCCTGCAGATGATTCAGAATGCTGCAGCACGCCTGGTCTTCAACCAGCCGAAGAGAACCCATGTCACACCCCTCTTCACCTCCCTCCACTGGCTTCCTGTAGCCACCCGCATCAAATTCAAGGCCTTGATGCTCACCTACAAGACCTTGTCTGGAACAGCACTCTCCTACCTCAACTCTCTTATGTTCTCACACGCGATCTGTGATCGATTAGCGACCGACGTTTAGTAGTTCCTACTCAGCACGGCACAAGGTCCCTTTCCAGAACCTTCACACTAACTGTCCCTCATGAACTTCCAACCTCAATCCGGACTGCAGATTCACTCACCATCTTCAAGAAACAGCTAAAGACCCACCTCTTCCATCAATACCTAACCAACTCATAAAAAAATAAAAATAAAAAAAGGCACTTGCACCTCTACTCTGCGCACTTTGCTTCTTCTAGTACTCAATTAATAGATCTTGTATAGTAGCACTACTTGTATTGTTCTCTGCTTGATATCACTTTGCTTGTAGCTCTCATTTGTAAGTCGCTTTGGATAAAAGCGTCTGCTAAATGAATAAATGTAAATGTAAATGTAGTCCTGTTTAGCCACTTGTTAGCAACCGTCTTTTTCAATACACGGAAAAGCTTCTTTTTTTTAATCTTGAGCAGGGTATTACTGATGTATTTTATGGCGTAGTATAAAACGTGTTAATCGCGTACCTTATTTCAGGCATTTTATCAAAAAACCCATTAAAAAAGTCCATTGACTTTAGGATGATGGATGTCCAGTACACAGGAAAATTCGAGATCACGAGAAACAACAGAAAAAAGTAATAATGCATAGCCGTTTAGGGCTTCCGTATATAGCAATTGCAGTCCTAGGTCATCTGTATGCTTTCTAAGTGGTAACATCCTTACAATCCTTAGCAAAAGTGACTGGTTTTCAATTGATGAGAATTAAAAACAAAATGTAGAGCATCAGTAATGATAAATGATAATGAGGAAAACATTAGAGATAGTTATTACACAAAAGCACACAGCAATAACATGTCAGAGATGTCAGAGATGATTGTAGTAGCAGCATTCAAAAAGGAGTTTATAATCAATATGAGAGTGAACAGAAAGCCAGTGTATGGTATAAAGAACATTTGTTATGTGTTGTTGTGGGGAGGTGTGCAACAATGTTGGATGCCTTGTAACAGTTGTGAGTCGCCTCACACCTCCAGGGACCATGGTTTGATTCCTGCCGGGGCCATGTGTGTGCGGAGTTTGCATGTTCTCCACATGCTGCGGGGGTTTTGTCCAGGTACTCCGATTTCCTCCCCCAGTCCAAAGACATGCATGGTAGGCTGATTGGCATGTCTAAAGTGTCCATAGTGTATGAATGGGTGTGTGATTGTGCCCTGCAATGGACTGGCACCCTGTCCAGGGTGTACCCTGCCTTGTGACCGATGCTTCCTGGGATAGGCTCCAGGTTCCCCGTGACCCTGAAAAGTAGTAAGCGGTAGAAAATGGATGGATGGATAGAAAGAATTTGGCACAAACATGCCTAGAACAGGACACTCACCAAAAGTCTGTGAACGAGTTAGGAGGATGTTAGTCAGAGAAGTAATCAAGAGGCCATGGTGAACATGGAACAACACAGACTGAACAAAACTGTGGCGAGCCATATGAAATCCTGTTTCAAGTTAGGATGCATATTGCAGAATCAGCAAACATGTGGAAACATGTGGTCTGATGAGGCCAAAACTTTTCAGGGGTTACATTTGGCAAAAAAACAGCACTGCTAATCTAACAGTCAACAGTCAACTAACAACACCATCCCCACCCGGAAAAATGGTGGTGTGGATTCTTTTCTCAGCAGGGATTGGGAAACTGATCAGAGTGGAGGTTGGCAATCCTAGAATAAATAAATAAATAAATAAATAAATAAATAAATAAATAATATATATCTGTTCCAGTTTGCAAGAGATCTTGAGACTGGGCCAGAGGTTCAAAATATCAAGATCCAGATTTGCAAAGATAAGAGAGACATTAACTCTATATAAAGTCCATTTCAATTCCAGGTTGTAACACTACAAATACACAGCAATTAATAAGCAACAATTCACTCTTTTCCCCAAAGTTTAGAGATCCTCAGCAATAGATCCACAGCTACTATTTCACTTCTATTCCATTCATTCTGCATTGGAATGCAAGAATTTCATTAAAATTTTCATTTTCTGCCCCCTAGAGTACCTGTTCATATTCATTGCAAGAATAAAGAATGGCACTGGGTTGGACTGGGAATAAAAATCAAACCAGAATTTGCATTAAATTAGAATTTGACATGTTGTGTTCAAACTGTTAGTTAATTTATATTAATTTGTTGTTTATGGAACTATTATATAAAAGCAATACCATACTCAAAATCAGGCTGTTGCACTGAATATCAGCATGGCTGTGATTTCCTGCACTTGACAGTCTTCACTACAAAAGCACTCTTGCTCGTGCGATATCACTTAAATAAAGGAACACATCACAATTAAGCTACATCTTACTGAATACCTGATTTCTCAATGCTGATTATCGTCATCATGATAGCTAGCAGTGATTTGGGATTGATTTAATAAAAACTATGTGTAGTTGCAGAAACAGCTAATGCAATTAAACCAGTAAGCACCTATATATATGCTTTAAATGCATCCTCCCTTCTGCCCCCCCCCCACCACCACCACACACACAACGAAACAAAACAAAACAAAACAAAAAAAACAGTTATGTTATATCACAGTGTTGTTGATTTTTTTTATTCTAATTGGCTGACAGATGTTCTGAGATGTTATTTTTTTCAGGTGTTATTTTTCAGTAAACGCACGGCTAATGTAGTTCCGGTCAGGTCTTGACCGCATTACAGTTCCATATCAATTTGTCAAGTTAACTGAAGTAACGGAAAAGTTAGCTTACTGTCCAGCACACCACACATATTTAACAACAACAAAATGACAGAAAATTTAAATTTTCCAGAAATAAGCAAGTAATAATTGATGACGGGCCATTGAATTATTAGAAAAATAATGCACACCAGAGGTGGTAATGCAGCCTGGAAGCGAAGCGGAGGCTTGAGCCATTGAAATACAGTTTCTGGAACCTGAGAGAGAGAGAGAGAGAGAGACTTTTTGACTTTTAATACACCTTTATTGTGTTCGATTTTGAAATATTTACATATCTACATTTTTAAAATATTATCCCCATTTTAAAAAAGAAGAAAAACAAGAAGAAGAAAAACAAGAAGAAGAAAAAGAAGAGGAAGAAGAAAGAAGAAGAAACCCCTCAGACCTCCCACCCACATCCTCACCCCAGAAACCCAAAAACTTTTCAAATCTACTTTAAGTTCCTTATAGTCACATAGTCATCCTCCTCTCTCCTTGCCTCTACTGCCCATATCCTCAGCCTGAAACGTCTCTTAGGTGATAGCGCATCCAGATTCTCACCTGTTGTTGTATGCTTGGCCGATTTTATGAGTTTTTCCCTATCCAGGAAGTAGTTGTTTAGTACGACCCCACTTTGTCCTCTAGTCTGCTCCAGGAACCAGTCTTTATGTTAAAGCTCTTTGTGCGGCTAATGTCCAATTCCTCACCATGTCGGCGGTGACAGCATACCCAGGCTATCACTTTTAAATGCTTGTTGTGCAGATTTAATAAATTTTTTTCTGTCCGAGAAATAATTTCTTAGCACGACGTCACATTTTCTTTTTGTTAAATCTAGAAACCAGTTTAACTGTTCAGTGGTGTATACTGTAGTTTTTCAGGTTGTTCTGAGAGGGTGGGAACGCACCTACAGGTTACTCGATCCTGCTTCCCATTCCTCCTCTCTCCTTGCGTCTGCTGCCCATATCCTCAGTCTGAAACATCTCTTACATCATTGGTTTTCAAATTGGCGGCCGCCAGGGGGTCTCAATAATTTGGTGTTAAAAATAAATTCTCTCTTAGACAACTACACACACACAATCAATTCCTAATGTAATGTAATGTAAATATGTAAGATGTAATTATTAATAAAAAGGGGGATATATTCAGAAGTCTGTATTTTTAATATTTTTTAAAGACATCTTGCAAAAGGGGGGCTTCGGTCAAATGTTAATGCCATTTGGGGGGCCTTGCCCTGGAAAAGTTTGAGAACCACTGTCATAGGTGACAGCGCGTTCAGATTCTCACCTGTTGCTTGGCCGATTTTATACATTTTTCCCTATCCGGGAAATAGTTTTTAGTACTACCCCACTACGTCCTAGAGTCTGCTCCAGGAACCAGTTTAGTTGCACTGTTGTGTAAAATTGTTCTGGCTGCTCAACCCCCCCTTGTTGTTTCCAGCTCATCTTTATTGTTCTCGAAGTTCAGGTCCTGTGGGATCTTCTGTTGCTGTTGTGTGGAGTCGCTGTCTCCGACAGTGATGGTGGTGTATGGTTTGATACGAAAGCTGTCTGCGGTGTTGGTGATGTTACTATCTTGGACATGGGTGTCGGTGTTATCACTGGATGTGGTGTTTTTTTCAGTGGTGTTGTGTTCCTCACTGACCTCTTCTTGCTGTAACCTCTGTATGTCGTTACCCCCATCAGCCCCAGACTCCTGTTCTCCAGTGTCCTCTCGCTGACTGTCTCCGCGCTGCTGCTGCACCCTGGCCGTGTCTCCCCCGGAGCTCCCCGGCTGCACCTCTCTGTCTCCGTGCTGCTGCTGCACCCCGGCCGTGTCCTCCCAGAAGTTCCCCGGCTGCACAGCTCTGTCTCCGTGCTGTTGCTGCTGCACCCCGGCCATGTCCTCCCCGGAGCTCCCTGGCTGCACAGCTTTGTCTCCGTGCTGTTGCTGCTGCACCCCGGCCGTGTCCTCCCCAGAGTTCCCCGACTGCACAGCTCCGTCTCCGTGCTGCTGCTGTACCCCGGTCGTGTCACCCCCGGAGCTCCCCAGCTGCACAGCTCTGTCTCCGTGCTGCTGCTGCTGCACCCCGGCTGTGTCATCCCCGGAGTTCCCTGGCTGCACAGCTCTGTCTCCATGCTGTTGCACCCCGGCTGTGTCTCCCCCGGAGTTCCCCGGCTGCACAGCTCTGTCTCTGTGCTGTTGCTGCTGCACTTTGACCGTGTCTCCCCCGGAGTTCCCCGGCTTCACCTCTCTGTCTCCGCGCTGCTGCTTCTGCACCTCGGCCGTGTCCTCCCCAGATTTCCCCGGCTGCACAGCTCTGTCTCCGTGCTGTTGCTGCTGCACCCCGGCCGTGTCTCCCCCGGAGTCCCCCGGCTTCACCTCTCTGACTCCATGCTGTTGCACCCCGGCTGTGTCTCCCCCGGAGTTCCCCGGCTGCATAGCTCTGTCTATGTGCTGCTGCTACTGCACCCCGACCATGTCCTCCCCGGAGCCCCCCCGGCTGCACAGCTCTGTCTCCGTGCTTAATGCCATTTGGGGGGCCTTGCCCTGGAAAAGTTTGGGAACCACTGTCATAGGTGACAGCGCGTTCAGTTTCTCACTTGTTGCTTGGCCGATTTTATAAATTTTTCCCTATCCGGGAAATAGTTTTTAATACTACCTCACTACATCCTAGAGTCTGCTCCAGGAACCAGTTTAGTTGCACTGTTGTGTAAAATTGTTCTGGCTGCTCAACCCCCCCTTGTTGTTTCCAGCTCATCTTTATTGTTCTCGAAGTTCAGGTCCTGTGGGATCTTCTGTTGCTGTTGTGTGGAGTCGCTGTCTCCGACAGTGATGGCGGTGTATGGTTTGATACGAAAGCTGTCTGCGGTGTTGGTGATGTTACTATCTTGGACATGGGTGTCGATGCACCCCGGCCGTGTCAACCCCCGGAGCTCCCCGGCTACACCGCTCTGCGTGGGCAGCTCGGCCATTTATGTCCGATCTACCCACACCCAAAACATCTCAGGGGTTCAGTGGTGGCGAAGGCCGTGTAGCTGCTGTCACCGATTTTACATTTAAAGTTAATGTCCAGTTTGTTCTTGATTACTTAAAAACATATACACTTGTCTCTGGAAGGACAGGACGTGTTTCACCACGGAGTTCTTACAGAATATCCGTCATGGGGCCGGAGAACTTCCCGATGCGGGCCAGCTCCTTCATTATTAACTTGTTTATAACGAAGAGGGTCATGTTAGAAATAACTACCCGTGTCGCTGGGACAGAAAGAGGGGTAACATGCAGCATTACACCTTTTAGCCATATTCCATTTTCACACAGCGTACTGGCGAATTTTTCTTTCTTTAGGAAGATAACCACCGCTTTGTTCGTTCGGGAGGCGTAATAGATGTTCTCACACCCGACCTTCTCTCCCACCTCTAGCAGAACCTCCTCCACCTGTTCTCCATTTACCGGTACACACCTGACACCATGGCGGAGAGACAGCGTCTCCCCTCCGGCCTCAGAGGCCGTGGCGTCCCGCTCACACCCACCTACTCTAAACTTTCACCATTCACTATTAACTCAATCACTTAACATTCAATAAATTAAATGAAAGAAAAGAAAAAGGACAAACTCGCCGAGAAGTTGGCAAGACGCCAAACCGCTCTCACGCGCTCTACACACCCCGCTCACTCCCTCGCCGCACACGCGCAGACAGAGAGCATGTTTGACTGCAGAAATGAGTCAGAGAAGCCAGTGAACACGTCTCAATATTTATTCATTTATTCATTGTATTTTCTGTAGTAATAAAAACCATAAACCCTGAGAACATGTAGGACTATCGATATAGTTGGCATGAAATCTCTCACTTTCTCTCTCCAATAACTGCATATCAGTGGCTCCAGCCTCTGCCATTAGCTCTAAAATGAAATTTTGGAATTAGCAACTGAGGCTTGAGATGGGATGTGTAATAAATTAGTTCCACACACAACAGTGTTTTAAGCAAGAGGTCCTCATCCAGTACGTAATGGATCTAATCCAATACTTCATCACACTACAGGCTGCAGTGAGGTCACACTCATTTTAAGGACAAAAATCTAAGAAATGTCTCCAAATAAAACAACAATGTCTTGAGATGTGGAAACTGTGGCATAAACAGATTATTTGAATTATTAGAAAATAATGTGTATCCAAGGTGTAACAGCATTACCACCTATTCTTACTTAACAACTGCTATCTGTTAAATTCCAAAACGTGGTTATAAAAAAAACATTTACATTAGATTAATTGTGTGTTTGTGACAAGAAAGTTACATGTATCATTATGCTTCATTCACAACAGGTAACAGAATTTGGTAGGATGGGATAACGTCCCTTTATTCTGACTTGAAAGCGTTTATGCCTTGCCATTTACAGTCCCCTCTCAAACTATTGCAACGGCAAGGCCCATTAATTTTGCGGTAGATTGAAGACATTTGGGTTTGAGATCAAAAGATGAATTTTAGAAGAGTTTCGAATTTCAGCTTTCCTAGTCTTTACATGTAGATGTATTAAACAAAATAGAACATCTGTATCAGACCACCCTATTTGTAGGCGAGCAAAAATATTGGAACACGGACTGACAGGAGTTTCTTGTTAGAACTTCTGACGGGTTTGTCCTGTTAGATTCATTGTTTAAACAATATATTGCTCTGAATGTCTGCTTTTGGTTTGAGCCCTAGGTTTCACCTGTGAAGACTATATTTGTTGTTCAACATGATAAGCCAACATGAAGATCAGAGAGGTGTCTATGGGTGAAAAGCAAGCCATTTTGAAGCTGATAAAATCAATCAGAGGCATTGCACAAACACTGGGCATAGCCAATACAACAATATGATATGTCCTGAAAAAGAAAGAAATCCTTGGTGTACTTAACAACAGACACCAAATAGGTCGGCCAAGGATAACAACAACATTTGATGACAGAAACATTGTGGGAACTGTGAAGAAAAGCAAAAGCGACAGTCAGTGACAACTAACAGGGCTCCACAGGTATCACAATCCACTGTTTGAAGAATTCTTCAAGAAAAATATAGGGGCCATACTACAAGATGCAAACCACTTATCAGCATTAATTGGAATCAGAAAGCCCGTTTGGAATTAGCAAAATAAAGAGATGAGCCACAAAAGTTCTGAAACCAAGTTTAACCTCTACCAATCTGATGGAAAGGCCAAGGTGTGTAGAAAGAAAGAATCTGCTCAGGATCCAAAACATCATCTGTGAAACATGGTGGAGGTAGTGTCAAGGCTTGGGCTTGCATGACTGCTTCTGGAACAGGACCCTCACCAGTAAAGTTGATAACTGCATAAAGAAAGTGGAAGGACCTCCCCCTTGGAATGAGACCTTTGGCTCCATCAGCCAGGAACACAAAGTTCACCCTGTGCTCTTAAAATTTACACATCCCAATCAGAGCACTTCATATAGCCTACGGAGGCAATGACTGTGTTTATAATCCTGTAAAGCTGCTTTGTGACAATGTCTATTGTAAAAAGCGCTATACAAATAAAATTGAATTGAATTGAATTGAATTGAATTGACTGAAAATTAATGCATATTTAAAGCAACTGCAGTCACCTATTTCTGCCATGTTTTCTTCTGGACTTATTGTGCCTATAACCATTAAGTAACCACTAATTGTTTCAGTAATTTAGCATGTATTAGTATAGTAGTACTAGTATGACTATTGTGTTTGACCATTAGTAGTGTGTTAACAACAGCCAATATATATATTGTGTAGTATGTGTGTTTGTTGAGTGATTTCCTGATGGATAAGAGTAAGGAAATTTGAGTAGACTGTCGTAATATGTACAATATCTCACAAAAGTGAGTACACCCCTCACATGTAAATATTTGATGATATCTTTTCATGTGACAACACTGTAGAAATGACACTTTGCTACAATGTAAAGTAGTGAGTGTACAGCTTGTGTATCAGTGTAATTTTACTGTCCCCTCAAAATAACTCAACACACAGACATTAATGTCTACACCACTGGCAACAAAAGTGAGTACACCCCTAAGTGAAAATGTCCTTTACAAAAGCGCTATACAAATAAAATTGAATTGAATTGAATTGAATTGAATTGACTGAAAATTAATGCATATTTAAAGCAACTGCAGTCACCTATTTCTGCCATGTTTTCTTCTGGACTTATTGTGCCTATAACCATTAAGTAACCACTAATTGTTTCAGTAATTTAGCATGTATTAGTATAGTAGTACTAGTATGACTATTGTGTTTGACCATTAGTAGTGTGTTAACAACAGCCAATATATATATTGTGTAGTATGTGTGTTTGTTGAGTGATTTCCTGATGGATAAGAGTAAGGAAATTTGAGTAGACTGTCGTAATATGTACAGTATCTCACAAAAGTGAGTACACCCCTCACATGTAAATATTTGATGATATCTTTTCATGTGACATCACTGTAGAAATGACACTTTGCTACAATGTAAAGTAGTGAGTGTACAGCTTGTGTATCAGTGTAATTTTACTGTCCCCTCAAAATAACTCAACACACAGACATTAATGTCTACACCACTGGCAACAAAAGTGAGTACACCCCTAAGTGAAAATGTCCAAATTAGGCCCAATTAGCCATTTTCCCTCCCCGATGTCATGTGACTTGTTAGTGTTACAAGGTCTCAGGTGTGAATGGGGAGCAGGTGTGTTAAGTTTGGTGTCATCGCTCTCACACGTCCTCATACTGGTCACTGGAAGTTCAACATCACACCTCATAGCAAAGAACTCTCTGAGGATCTGAAAGAAAGAATTGTTGCTCCACATAAAGATGGCCTAGGCTATAAGAAGATTGCCAAGACCCTGACACTGAGTTGCAGCATGGCGGCCAAGACCAACAGGACATGTTTCACTCAGAACAGGCCTCGCCATGGTCAACCAAAGAAGTTGAGTGCACATGCGGAGCATCATATCCAGAATCCATCAAATCCACTTATATAGCACTTTTATCCAAACCGCTTTACACTGTGTCTCATTCACCCATTCACACACACACTCACACACAAGGCTCTAACTTGCCATCGGGAGCAACTTGGGGTTCAGCGTCTTGCCCAAGGACACTTCGGCATGTGAAGTCATGCGGGCCAGGAATCGAACTGCCAACCCTATGATTAGTGGACAACCTGCTCTACCAACTGAGCCACAGCCACCCAAGTTACTAAATGACATGCTAAATGGCATGTAAAGGACTCTGGCAACATGTGGTCTGATGACAAGAGAATCTTTGGGCAGAACAACAAGCACAATATTCTAGTGAAACAGAAACACTGCACGTCACCTGGTTAATACCTTCCAAAGGTGAAACATGATGGTGGCAGTATCATGCTATGGGGTGCTTTGCAGAGGCAGGGACAAGGAGACTGGTAACAATTGAGGGATAGATGAATGCAGCCAAAAACAGGAACCTCTTTGAAGAAAACCTCCTCCAGTGCACTTCATCCTAAAATGAGAAGGACTATGTCACCATTGAGTCTCTTGATTGGTATGCTTTATAATTTAATTGCTTTAAATAACATACACATTTCAAAAGCAATAGCTGACAATCAACATTTCTCAGATGCTACTCTTCACTTGGAAAACAAGATGGAAGACAGATGGAAGAGAGTCAGACAATTCTCTTACCTATTATGGTCCAGCATTCTGCTCCATTCTCTGGGTTTCAACCATGAACATTTTCTCTTTAATACCTGAGCTGGGAATAACGGAATGGACACTGGGTTCTGTTTTGTGATTTTATGGAACCAGATCTACAATGAACAGAGACAGCTGATGGCATTCAAATTTCTCCACTAGATGGCTCTGTTGGACTTCTAATTGTTTAGCTGTCTTTAAAATTATTTTGCTACTGTAAGTATTAACACTTCTTGGAAATAATTAATAAAACTAAAATAAAAATGCTCTGTCCAGTGCTGGCTGTCACTATATTTTTAAGCCAGTAACCATGATTACTGTCAAGTTACTCAAAATAGGATCTGTTTGTAAATGGTATACATGATAAAAAGGGATAAAATGATAAAAGGATAAGAGAAAATTAAGGCATGACGAAGAAAAAGAAAGAATCTAATTTGAAGATAAGCCAGAATTGAAAATAAGAGAAAATTAAAAGATAAAGAAATATCCTGTATAAAAAGAAAATATAATATACTGTATAAAGTGAACACTACCCTCTGAAGAGTTTAAAATCAAAGCAGCTTATTCCCCTTCAATATTTTATTTGCCTTGATTAAATAAGAAGATTCCCTTCATTCGGCTTCTTCTTTGTTTGATTTTTCCAGTCTTTTTCCCCAGCTCTGCTTTGTAGGTGTGCATACCCCATTAGTAGTTGCTCTATTTAGTGGTAGAGTACATATTGCAATAAATAGTGATCCCTGGTTTGAGCCCCCTTTGAGGCTGCTTACACAAAGTTTATTTAATCTCTGTAAACACTGCATTTATTCATAAGCAAGCAGGGCCTTTCACTCTGCAGTTGGGTCCAAACTAAACTGTCCAAATACAATAGGTCACAGAACAGGGTTTCTTTATAACAGGGTTGTGTATAATAATGAGCCCACGAGATATTTCTTAGATTTTATAATGACCATATGTTTTTTACAGTTATGCAAATGCTGTTAGTTGTTGCTCTGCAAAACATAAAATTAGCACTTAAGCTTCAGCTTATAAAATCAAATAACTAATAGAATCAAATAGGTATTTTTGAGCAAAAGAAATCTAAATACCTGAGTAAGACTGTATAAATTGTGTATGGTTGTTTGGGTTATTTAATTGAAGCAGTCTGATTGCAAACAGGTCATTGTAGTAAGCAGGTTATTGTAAGTGACAGTAGGAACTTGACTGGCGGTTATGTGATGCAGTCACAGGCTGAGAACATAGACATTGTAGTCTGTTACTTAAGGAGATACAGACATGGATGTGAACACAGTTTAAATGTGGAGCTTGTGCTCAAATAACTTACATTTTATTGCATAAGTGTGGAATTATTTGATTTTCCATTCTGTTCTCTTCCCGCAAGCACAAGGCGTCCAACGTTGTTGTTGATTGGGCTTTGCTTAGTCCATCTCATTTGGTTCAAATTTATCCCAACATGGACATTTGCATATGGCCCTAATACAGCCATGAAAATAAGAGTGCATTGCTGCAAGTGGGGAATTATATCTCGATGAAAACATTGGAGGAGGAGAAAGGCAGTTGAAAAAAAAAGGTGGGCAGAAGTACATATGTTAGATCAAAGCTGAGAGTAGTGGAGACACACTAGGTAAGTATTAAGTACTTGTCATGGCCTCCCAGGGGTAGTTCCATTCTGGACCACTACAGAGCACTGGGTTGGGGGCGCAAGCGAGTTGAGCTGCACAGATACTGTTTATGTTTGCGTGTGTTTGCGAGAACCGAGGTGCTGAAAAACAAGAGAAATAACAAGAATAAAATAAAGAGCACCATTGAGATGTCTCAAACCTGCCTCCCGTTTCCTCCTTTAGTGCTGATGACAAGGGAGTGTCACAATCATACAATGAGCTAAGCCTCTCTGAATATGTTATTGCATAAATCACCTAAAAACTTGTTATTTTATGAAATAGGCTTTCACACATTTAGTTAAATAGGATGGGAGACAAACTGCATGTCAAAGACCAAACAAAACTCTGATTACACTCCCACATTTCTCCATCTACAGATAAAATTCATATACTTGCATTTTACTGAAGCATTATTCTGGCATAAAGGACAACGGGCTTAACATAAACCTATCACAATCGATAACCCAGAAGTAAATATTTCACAGCTTCAAGTAGCCCTTTCAATACAAAGTTACCCTCAGGCAAATGTAAAGTGCTCCTTATGCAGTGCTCTCTCCTGAAACTTAGTTGGAAAAATGTAGCTTGAATGCAACTATCATGAAAACCTCTTCCCATTTCATGAAAAAACATACTAGATAAGAGAGAGACTCTGCCTGTAATGTGGGGGGAAATACCATTACTGTGCTGAGCACACATCACACTCACAGAAATTCACAGCAACATGCCAGATTCACATCTCTGCAGATCTTGCCTGATCTTGAACATTTGTTCTAAAATTCATAATTATTCATAATTACTGCATAACAGTGGATTTTGATATAGTCAGGCATGTACCTATTTTTATAACCATTGCTTGATTTATGAAAGGCAAGACACAGTTGTCTCACTTATTTTTGTGTATTCTTTTTTTTTTTTTTTTACCCAATAACAGCCCCTCCCCCCCAGGAATGTTTACATATGATTAATTTATTTATGATTCATGTACATGTGATTCAATTACATATGTCTCGTATTATTTTCATACATCGATACAGGAAAAAAAAGGGGGGGGGGGTTAAATGGATAGTATTGACTGTCCACCTCTCCTTAATCTACCTCCAGGGTGCAAACATCCTTGAAGTAGGTAATAAACTGTTACCATTTTCCCAAAAATGAGTCTCCGCTACCTCTGATGTTATACTTGATTTTTTCCAGCTTCAAAAAGAACATTAGATCTTTAAGCCAGACTGATATAAAGGAGGGTTGCGGAGAGGTCCAAGACAACAATACTCTACGCGGAGCAAGCAATGATGCAAAGGCCACAACACTGGCTTGTTTATGGTTCAGAGACTGACACTGAGATGAAACACCAAAGATGGCAATAGAGGACAGACCTCCAAATTGATTCTAAGAAGAGGGAGGTCGAAATACAAGACTGAGCTTCTAAGTGGCACCATGGAAGAGAGGGGGCCTGCACCCAGAACACTAGTTTCTGAATGTTAGCCGCCCAAAAATAATACATGAAATTGGGCAAAGAAAGGCCACCACTCAGTCGACTCCTCTGCAGTGAAAATTTGGAGACCCTGGGAGTTTTTCCTGCCCAGATGAAAGATGAGATTAATTTGTCTATATACTTAAAGAAAGATTTGGGTAAAAACAAAGGGATGGATTGAAAGAGGTAGAGGAATTTTGGAAGAATGTTAATTTTTACAGTGTTTATTCTACCAAGAGGGGATAATGGTAGAGCTGCCCATCTTTGAAAAGCTGACTTCATGTATGAGATTAAGGGTGTGAAATTCGCAGCCATTAATGCAGAATAGGAATGAGTGACGTTAATTCCGAGATATTTGAATTTTGAGTGCTCCAAATGAAAAGGTATTTCAGTCTGTTTTATCCTTTGGCCAGATTGGTTTATGGGTAAACACTCACTCTTTGGTAAGTTCAGTTTATACCCTGAAAATTTCCCAAAGTCATTTAATACACGTTTTATCTCTGGAATAGATGCAATTGGATCTGTAACATAAAGTAGTAAATCGTCGGCATACAGCGCTAGTTTATGTTCAATTCCATTGCGAAATATACCCTGAAATACAAAAAGAGTTCTGAGCATGATTAAGAGAGGTTCAATCGCTATGGCAAAAAGTAACGGAGAAAGAGGACATTCCTGGCGCGTACCCCGCGACAGAGTAAAATAGTCAGACTTAGCATCGTTGGTACATATGGAAGCCTGCGGTTCCGCATATAACAAACGCACCCACAATATCAGTCCATCCCCAAAG
>JAFFST010025319.1:2913-22381 GCA_022414735.1 Noturus placidus | reverse complement strand
ATAGGGGCGCATGATGGAATAATGGTTCGATATGAACAGTAAATATGAACAGTAATAAACTAAAGTCAAGTCAAGGTTTGGTGTAAAAACATTTTGCTTTAAAAAAATAAATAAAAAGTGGGTTAACTTGGTTAGATAAAGATGAGTCTATCATTAATGATCTATAACACCACGGTTCGATCGCAAGGTCTTAAACAGTAGATGATAACACCTCTGAATTTCCTAAGAGCCTCATAGTAGGGTACACCTCGGGGATAGCCCTACAAACTCTAGGAACTCTGTTCCTGTATGTTCATACTCTATCTGATGATCCCGAGTCTAAGTGTTGTGTACAGATATTAGCTGATATCTATGCACAGTAAGTAGGGGCCAATGCCACTCGTCATTACTTAAATGTGATAACGGGAGTAGCTAAGCTGAGTGGGAAGGACTTTGGGGAAGTGCTTAGAGAAGTTATGTCAAAGATAGCAGTCTCCCTCAATACCATGGAGCCAAGAACACTCTCCAGCCCTCTCTGGCTCGAAGCTTCCGACTCGACAGTGAAACCTTTTCGCAATGTTGACTCTCTGCAATCCGCAGGTAAGGGTTCTTTCCCTACCCGAGCTACTTTACTTGACACTGGTCCCAAGTTTCCAATGCAGGGACAATGGTCATCTGGCAGCCACGTCGGGGTCCGATCCTAATCCCGATCTGGTAGCTGCAAATAAAAAAATAGATTAGATTGTGACGCCAAAGGTGGGAATCGCAAAACAGTAGTATAGTGCATTTAAACTGAAATCAGTTAACATCGAGGGGCTGACAGAAACTGTAGCGAGTTGTAAATGTCCCACTGAACATAAGTTTAAGTTAACAGCCAAGAGACAAGCCTTACTAAAGACTCATACTGAAGTAAATTCCTTTAGATTATAAAGGGGATTGGTAGGAGCAAAGTGTACCACTCAGATCAAAATAGGAGGGGGGAATGTCCATTGTTTATTAGATACACGCACCCAAGTCACTACAGTGCCCCAATCATTTTACCAGAGTCATTTGGCAAAGCATGAGATAAAACCACTCTTCGAGCTGCTAGAGGTCAAAGGAGCAAATGGGCAATCCGTGCTTTACCTTGGGTACATTGAGCTCAGTGTCAATTTTCCTAGGGAGTTCCTCAGGGTAGAAGCTGAAGTGCCAACCCTTGCTCTAGTAGTTCCAGATATTGCAGATTTCACAGCCCCTGATGTTAATTTGAACTAACACCCTGGATATATTGTATGAATCCTATGCTGGAATCACCGCTGAAGTGCGGCCTTGACATCACATAGCTACAAAGCAGTACTGAAAGTTCTTGAACTGAGACATCATAAAGATAGGTATGGTAGAACTGGACAGGTTATCCATCCATCCATCCATCCATCCATCCATCTTCAACCGCTTACTCCTTTTCAGGGTCACGGGGGAACCTGGAGCCTATCCCAGGGAGCATCGGGCACAAGGCGGGGTACACCCTGGACAGGGTGCCAGTCCATCGCAGGGCACAATCACATACACACTCACACACATACACATTCATACACTACGGACACTTTAGACACGCCAATCAATCTACCATGCATGTCTTTGGACTGGGGGAGGAAACCGGAGTACCCGGAGAAAACCCCCGACACACGGGGAGAACATGCAAATTCCGCACACACATGGCCCTGACGGGACTCGAACCCCGGACCCTGGAGGTGTGAGGCGGACCTAACCACTAAGCCACCGTGCGCCCCCTGGACAGGTTATCATGCACGAAAATAATACCCTCATTGTTCCGGCTGGTCAGACGTTGGTGGTAGATGGTCCTGTTTCTGCACCTGGACTGCTATCAGAGAAAACTGCTTTGCTTGAACATCTGTCCACATTATCTTTGCCGAGCGGATTACTTGTGAAGACCTGTCTCATTGACATACCAGATAAAGCATTCCATAAGATTCCAGTAGAACTTACCACTGAAACTGATCACGATGTCACGATTCAGATTGAGGTTGACGAATCAGATAAACCCAAGACCATTTTCGTCTGTCCCATGGGCTTTTGGAAGTTTAACTGTATGCCACAAGGTATTACAAATGCTCCGAGCACCTTCGGCAGATTATGGAAAAGTGCATGGGGACATGAATCTTAAGGAGATCATTGTGTTCCTTAATGATATTATCGTGTTCTTAATGTCACTTGAAGAGCATGAAGCTAGGCTACTGAAGATCTTGAACCATTTGAAAGAGTACGGGCTGAAACTTTCACCAGATAAATGTGTATTTAAGTACTTAGGCCATATAGTGTTTAAGAATGGAGTAGAGACAGACCCTGACAAAAAGGAAGCTCTATCCACTTTCAGCTTCTTACTTTAGTATTGAGCAGGGAAGTTAAACTCCAATGCGGATGGTCTTTCTATGCGATCACATGGAGGGCTGAGCACAGACACCATATTCCAGAAGGTGCAAGATCGTATCCGCCAATTTGCACAAACTCACTTGTGTGAGTCATTACCCTGCCTTGACCCAGATGTTGTGAGTGCCATCTGCGAGAAACATCTAGTTCGTAAACCAGCAGATACTGACTCTGGTAGCGAGGATGTTTTGACACTGGTGCAGTCATCAGCAATGTCTGCAGAAGCTTTACCTTCTGCATTTGTGAATGAAGATCAGGGTGGTGATTTACTGATAGTTCCCTTCATGTCCCCCTAGAAATTAGAGATCAACTGCAAGTAGACCCTCGCAAGACGCCTGGAAGATAGCTATCGAATAGTGTCCTAAATCCTAGGAAGGTAGCAAATAGAAACAAAGCTAGGTTTGACAGACATGTTACTCCTTCTACTCTTGAGATTGTGACGAGAGTCACAATGCTGATGCTCCAGTGAGCAGAGCGGATGAATTGCCGGATTTGGACCTCATTTCAGGATCTGGAGGTGGCTTACTTGTGGCTGAGAGTGATCTTGTACTGGATAGGAAGAGATGCCAGTAGTAATTGAGTCATCTTAGTGGTACATTTATGCTGCTGTAATGGGTGTAAATGAGTAATGTGCCATTCTTTTGCACTGGTCAGGTTTTAATGTTGAGTTCAGATGTTGATTGATCGGGGATACGGTGGAGTCTGACCCGTCGGTAAGGATTCTGGATAACCTCGGAGAAACTGTTCCATTAATGGATGGTGAGCCAACCCCACTTGTCCTAGAACTTGATTGCAGCTAAGAGGTTGCAATTTCAGCACACTGTGTCCGAGAGCTTTGATATATTTTTCCCTTGGCCCAAGGGATCAGGTAGAACTGTGTGCACATCGAAACTTGTTTCCTTTGGAGGAGGACACGCAGACTGCACTGACTCCATATTCAGTAAACCGAGGGACTGTGAACTCTGTCTCACCAACTAAACCTGAGTTTAGTTAAGTTAGTAGTTCAGTGTGATCTGATTTGAGTACCACTTTGTTTGGAAGATGTTGTGTTAATTTAATAATTGTGTAGTGTACATATACTGCGTTTTTCTGTTAATTGTTTAATGGAAATTGATAAGTTGGGATTCTAATTTGTTATTTATTTTATTTCCTTACTGTTATATTTGTTCCTACTGGGTATTTTATACAATATACGATGTTAACTTAATTTGTGTGTCTGGCGTATTACTTCATTGTCGTCATCCAACACGTGACTCCAGTGAGTGAATCTATAGTCTTTACATCTGTCCCAATTCAAACCAACTAGGTATCTCGACTACTCATTACGGTTATCACATGCTGTAATACCCCAGTGAGAGACCTGCCCTCTACGAGCGGGTTACAACTTTCACATTATTGCATGTCTCCCACAATTGCTTGTCAATCAACACATTGTTTTTGCCTAGATGTGTATTAGCAGCTCGTCCACTCCTGGGTGATTAGCCATGCTTTGAAGCCACTCGATATTTTTTGCCACTGTACTAAAACAGCATTAGCATAATGTAGAGCTTTACATAAGTGTAAAAATTGTGCCGCATAAATTTCCAGTTGGTCAAGAGGATTCTCTGTAGACAAGGTTGCCTCCAGACTGCACCACTAGAGAATAATTATAGAATATGCAGTAGTTGACAAGGTTGCCCTCGCTTTGAACATGTAGAGTGCATTCTAATGAAATACAACCCTATCTGTTTCACTCCCAAGTTAAAAGAAAAATGACTCTTCATGAAGATATGTTGATTATAAAATTCAAATTTATGATACATGCTGTAACATGTACGCATTTAAATTAATTTACATTTATTATCTAACGCACTAATTAATAGCATAACATAACATTAACAAGCCATAACATAAGGATATAATGTGGGGGGCTCATTGTATCAATGTGGAAACAATGTAGAGTCTTAAATTATATGACATAACATGAGGCTCAGTCGATAGAGCGGGTTGTCCAGTAATCCACTAATCATGGGGTTGGCGGTTTGAATCCCGGCCCGGGTGATCCCATGCCGAAGTGTCCTTGGGCAAGACACTGAACCCTAAGTTCCCCCCAATGGCAAGCTAGCACCTTGCATGGCAGCTCTGCTATCATTGTTGTGTGAGTGTGCTCTCATTTGTAAGTCGCTTGTAAATGTAAAATGATATTTCTGTAAAGCTGCTTTGAGACAATGTCCATTGTAAAAAGCGCTATACAAATTGATTAATTATAATTAATTAAATTAATTATAATTATAATTAATTACATGAGGATATTACAATACACAATGTCCCTATATAACATAACATGGATTAATGATATGAGCATCTTATGTAACTTTACATGGGGGCCTTATATAACATGATACACCGGGCCCCATGTTACATCCCCATGTTATATCATGACATAATAGGTGACAAAAAGTTGGAGGGTGATCTCAAGACTGTAAAACTTGAGAAGTTTCAAGGAAACTTCGCATATTTCTTACAGAGGAAACAAAACCATCCAAGCATGTGGGGAGTGAATTAAATAATGGTATTACTTCGTATATAACCTACATGCCATAAGAATTATTAATGTCTCTTTTCAGTGATGAGACATGTCCAGCAATAAACATAACATTATTGTCGTCTTAGTCTGCATTTTTGGTTGTTGCTATGGGAGCAATGTAGGAACTTAAGAAAAGGAGCTCATCTACACTCACAAAACTTTGGAACCTCATGAAATGAATTTGGTGTTAGTTGTAATATCACATCATTTGACTATCAACTGTTTCACCTCGTATAGCCTGCAATTCCATCCCATTTGGTGTTTTAATGGTGGTGTTGGAGGCCGTTGTCCAACATGTCTGTCCATGTTGCATTGAATTTGGTTGTTATCTGGAGACGGTGAAGCCCACTTTCACACTCATCAAACTATTCATCAAACTGTGAATGGATACATTGTCATCCTGGAAGAGACCACTCCCATCAAGATAGAAAATGTTTATCATAAAATCATAAAATAAAGGTGATCAGTCAGAATAACTTTGTATTGATTTCCCACAGCATAACAGAGGAATATGGACAGTTACACCCTGCACTGAAGTGTGTGCTTTTTTCCTAGCACAAGGATGAACAATGATAAATGGACATATTAGTGCCAATTCTCACAAGGATAATTTCATTACACTGGCTATAAAGAGGACAGATTAGCATGAGATGGAGACACTCCCATGTGTTCCTAAATTGTATCTTCACCCGCCTACCCTTTAAAACGGTGCCTGTTTTACCAACAAAATGTGTTGGGGAAAATTGGCACTAATGACTTGTCAGCCTTCTCTTATATAAATCAGCTGATATAAATCTACTTATTTATAAGCTGATGCATTTATGAAAATTATGAAAATTTTGCTATATGTTCCTCATTAGGTTTGAAAATTAGAAATTGCAGTTATAAATAAGGAATATTTCTATGCATTAAGAAATTTAGGTCAATAAATGATGTATGATGCTTTAATTAAAATTTTTGGCAGACCGTTTCCAAAATCTTTTTTTGTGCTGACAGTATGGATGATCTTGTTATGATTTCTGACCCATTACTATGTAAACTTTCAGCCCTCTTTTCATGTTTATAAAGTCTTTTTGATCTAAGCCCTGGTCAGTATTTGTACACACAAATAATAATACAAAATCTTTAATGTTTTTATCTTGCCTAAAGACTTGTGATACCTTCTCAAGCCATTTCATCTTACAATCCTGCAAATTGCATTAGAACATTCTTCCATAACCCATCCATCCATCCATCCATCTTCTATAACGCTTATCCTTTTATTCAGGGTCATGAGGAACCTATCCCAGGGAGCATGGGGCACAAGGTGAGGTACACCATGGACAGGGTGCCACCACAGGGCACAATCACATACACATTCACACACTATGGACACATGCCAATCAGCCTACTATGCATGTCTTTAGACTGGGGGAGGAAATGGGGGAGAACATGTAAACTTCGCGCGCACACAGGGCCATGGTGGAAATCAAACCTATATTTGATCAAACCCCACCCTGGAGGTGTGAGGCGAACATCCTAACCACTAGAATAAAACCAAAATAATAAAATCAATCAATCAATCAACCAACCTTTCTCAACCTGATCATCATACAATAGACAGAATAATATTAACATTCAGTTTCTGACCTTAGGGCTACTGTTAAGCAGGTTTTTATCTGGGTGGCAGGAAATTTTCAGTACAGTATTGACCCAGATGTGGTAGTGTGTATCATATGGCGAAGCAGTATTGCTCATTTTGAGAGTGGTCTACTACTTCAAAATACCCCAATGTGGTTTTGTGGTTAGAAACTTATTGGTAGCTTATTGTGTATAGTGTGTTACATTGTTTATTAAAACTTGTAACAATTCCTGTGTCTTAATTTGATCACTGTTCACCCTATATTGTGCACTAATTGGGATGCCCCAGTTGTGCATAATTGTTAAAATTCTCAGTGTATATATATCATTCACTTTAAATATGTCCTGTACAGTAGTAAATTCTGTAGAAATTACTTTTACTTGAGGTTTTTTTGTAAAATATTCAACTTTGCTATACCTAATTTTGTCAACAGTTACAGAGTAAAAAATAATAATGCACAGTAATAATAAAGACAGCATGTGCAATTTAAAAGTCTGCAACAGTGGATGCAGATCCCTGGCCCAATTGATCAGGTCTCTTCACTTTTAATCTTAATATATTAATATTAATATATTAATCAGCGTGATAATGATCTAAAAATTATGCAATCAAAAGCTAGGAGATATCAGGGAAGCTATTAACAAGATAAGTGAGCTAGACTAAGTAGCCAGATCTTATGATGTTTCACACTATGAAAACTCTGTATTAAGATGTCACTTCAATGTTTTGTAGCAATAGGCTTTTTACACAAAACACCAAGCGGAGGTCAACATCCCGCCGGAGGTCAACATGGCGACCTCAGAGTTACAGCTTGAGGCTTACAGGGAGGTCTCGGCGGTGGAGTTCCTGCCAGCCGATGAAGTCATCCCGCTGCCCTGCACAGCCGGGGAAGCTGTCCTGCTGTCCAGCCAAGCTGAGGAAGTCGTCCCGCTGCCCTGCACAGTCGAGGAAGCTGTCCAGCCCGGCCGAGGAGGCTGTCCCGGTGCCCTGACCGGCCGAGGAGGCCGTCCTGCTGCCCTGCCCAGCCGAGGAAGCTGTCCCGCTGGCCAGTCCTGCCGGGGATCCCGCCCAACCTTCCAGTGCCACCGGGGGTGGCCCCCAGCGTTCCAGAGCCACCGGGGGTGGTGCCCTGCATTCAAGTGCCACCGGTGGCGGTGCCCTGCGTTTCAGAGCCGCCGGGGGTGGTGCCCAATGTCCTCATGCCGCCGGGGGCGGTGTCCAGAGCTGCCAGGGGTTGGTGCCCCGACTTTCAACCCCGGTGGGGGTGTTGCTCTGCCCATCTGCTGCCCGACGGAGGCTGCCTCATTTTCTGTAGAAGTGAGAGACAGCTCACACAGGGGCCCAGGAGCCCCAAGGGCCCAGGAGGGGGGTTCTGTTACACCACGGCCATCTATGGCACTGAGGCACGGCTCCTGATGGGTCATGTGACTTTGTTTTGATTTGCTCGCTTCCTGCTTGAGCATTGAGTATTATCGTTGGTATCATTTGTTTCCATGCCTTGATTCTTGATCTTGTTTTATGCCACGATTCCAAGAAACCAGTTCCTTGGTTTTGAGTTACGTGGTTAATAAAGACTTTGATCTGCCTCCAGTCCCCTTCCATAACAGAAACAATCAAGCAAGTTGTGCAACTTGTTTTACAGGAAGTAAAATGCAAATAAATAAATAAATAAATAAAATACAAACAAAATAAACCCAACCTCACATTCACTAAAAGTGGAGCCACTCCATTGGAGAGCAATTAAAGCTGTGGCTCCCGAATAAAATGATTTTAACAGGAAACTTCATGGATTAGAGCTGTAGTGGAGGTTCTGTGCTCAGGTCTGTTTAAAAGGACCTACTAACCTTTCTGTTTGCACAATGTGCACACAAAATGTAAACTGTCTGCTTAAACCATCACAGAATGGAAGCTGAAGCTGGTTAAGTGTTATTTTTGGTAAATGGTAAATGACGCACTTATATAGTGCTTTTATCCAAAGCCCTTTACACTGTGTCTCATTCACACACTCACACACCAATAGTAGCAGAGCGGCCATGCAAGGTGCTAACTTGCCATCGGGGGCAACTTGGGGTTCAGTGTCAACTTGGGGTTCAGTTCAGTGGGGTTCAGGAGCAACTTGAGGCTCAGTGTCTTGCCCGAGGACACTTCGGCACATGGAGTCATGTGGGCTGGGAATCGAACTGCCAACCCTACTATTAGCGGACAACCCGCTTTACCACCTGAGCCACAGCCGCCCCGATTTTTGAGTTACCTTAGTTGTGTTTTTCATTTTAAATTATGTTGGTCTCAGCAAAACACCCTCTGAATGTCCATACTCATTTTCTAAAGGTTAGTTCTAACCCATTTTAATCCTAATCCAATCCTAAATTTCAAACAGGAAATTTCATTTAAACTGACCTCAGTTGACTGCCATTATCAATTAATCAGTAAAATAATAATATTCACCTTTTGCACCAAGTGAAATGATTCCAAATGGTTGACTGTTCAATCACTTGCAGTAAATTGTACTTGCCTGAATTGACCTGCTCTGTAGGCTAAATTGCATACACAGTGAGCCACAGTGCAAACACTCTAGTGTTGCCAGGATTTAAAAAAAATGTTTAAAGTAATAAACATAAGGATAAAAAATAAGGTAGGGATTATTTTGATCCCTGAACCTGACAACAATCTTAAACTCTAATTCATATTATTCCATAGGTCTTAACAGATCACATCTCATTATTACGCGAATACATTTAGGATTAAAAGTCCGAATGATGCTGATGGAGCAAACAGACACAAACCATATACTGTATACATGGAAGCTTCCTGGAAATCTGCTCACTTCTTTAATTTCATTCTGCAACTGGGCAATCTGTTTAGGCCAAATGAAATATTTATTTTCCAATAGCAACAGGCATATTTAGGATGAAGCAATAGTTTCCCCAGGCAGATATTTTCACCAGAGCTATAAAACGTCTGTGTTGGCATTGCTGGAAACAATGCAAATGGGAAATAGACCCTGTAGGCACAAGGGGTGTCCACCCCAATTTACACATGAACACATACTCACATGTGGTGGTTGAGGATTGTTTGTTGGATTAGACCCAGACCACAAATCATATCTAGCTACAGTTCAGAACACTAAGCATGACATATTTCCTGAAAAATTTAGTTATTTTTCTTACTTGATCCAATTTCTGACCACGGGAGTAGAAAATAACTTTTGGGACTCGATATGTGAGAATCCCTAAATAGCTATCATGTGAATTAAAAGTGTATAGGCTGAGACTCATGTATCATTAGATTCCTGGGAAAATCCCTCTTCAACCCAATCTTGTGAAAAATGTATATATTTTCCCAAGAACAGCTTCACCTTGGCATAGAGACTTCTCAAAGTCTTTAACTGTACTGGAGGGATGAACACATTTCTTTGATTGGTGTTTTGATGGTGGTAGAAAGCACTGTTTAACATGTGGGTCCAAAATGGACGGCTGTGGCTCAGAGCGGGTTGTCCACTAATCCACTAATCGTGGGGTTGGTGGTTCGAATCCCGGCCAAGGTGATCCCATGCCGAAGTGTCCTTGGGCAAGACACTGAACCCTAAGTTTCCCCCGATCGCAAGCTAGCACCTTGCATGGAAGCTCTGCTACAATTGGTGTATGAGTGTGCATTTGTAAGTCGCTTTGGATAAAAGCGTCTGCTAAATGAAAAATAAATAAATAAATAAATAAATCTTCCAGATCTAGTGACTATGAAGGCCATAGCATATGATTTACATTATTTCCATCCTCATCAAACCATTCTGGGAGACTGAATGCCCTGTGGATGATGATTGGGTCATGTTGTAAAAAAAACAGTCCCAATGATTCATCATAGGATAAGGTGAACAGAATAACATTTGGACTTAATGCCTGAAAGCTGCCTTCCACAGCATACTAGAACCACCAGTTTTTCCTTTAATTTGTCACCGGTCTGTATATGCCTTTTATTCAAATGGTTCTCAGAAGAATTGTTACAGTAAATAGCATGTATCAAAGTAGAACTAAACAAGGAAAAATCTAAACTGCTGGGTAAAATTGAAAACCAGGAAATACCAAAATATTACATATATACAATTGGTCATTGAATATAAAGCATGGAATCAATATTCAAGCTTATACTGAGACCCAGACACAAGAAATCTCATGGAAGAAACATTAGAAACAAAAGGGTATACACTGTATGTACACAAATACATAAAGGTGACCTAATGAGACTAATTACATGGAAATACCAGAAAAAAAACAAGCTGTAAACAGAATAAAAGTCCATATACAAATGAAGCTATAAGCAAAAACTATGACAGCTAATCCTGGCACTTATCTTTGTAGCTTTGCATATAATCCGCCTTTTTATGACTTCATATAAATGTCTGGTCATGACATCATGTTCCCACTATGACTGTGTTTCTCTCCTAATATGCAGGTATATGTGATTCATCATCCTCATGTCACCACTGATTTGCACTTCCTTTCTGTCGTAGCTGCTGGTCCCCTTCTCTTTGCAAAGGATAAGCTCTCCAGCCTTGACAGATGTTCCAAAGCACACAGGTTGCACCTTCTCCTCCTCCAGACACTCAACGAGAATTTGATTAGATATACAAATAACAAGATTATGAAATGAAAACTATTAATCCACTGAGGCACTGGGGATTCATATCATACCTGAGCCGGGAGAACAAACAATCCTCTAGGAAGCTCAACTCCATAGGTTTACAGGGGAGATTTGTCTGATTAGGAATGAGTTCACCAATTGAATAGGAGGTGCTTTTGCCAGATTAGATACAAAAAATATTTTCGTCTGTGTTATCTTTGTATTACAGTAACGCATGCAGAAACAGATGGATGGTTTCTAAGAATGATGAATGGATTTGGTACTTACAGTATCTCACAAAAGTGAGTACACCCCTCACACTTTTGTAAATATTGATTATATCTTTTCCTGTATAGTGCGCACAGTGGCTTAGTTGTTAGAATGTTTTTTAAATGTGTTTAAAGGTGGTAGTCTAGACACTATTCAAAAAACCAACTTTTGACACTTTTCAAGAAAAATCAGGTAATTTTGGTGGTATGATCTACAGTGCATCCGAAAAGTATTCACAGCGCTTCACTTTTTCCGCATTTTGTTTTGTTACAGCCTTATTCCAAAATGGATTAAATTCATTATTTTCCTTAAAATTCTACAAACAACACCCCATAATGACAACATGAAAGAAGCTTGTTTGAAATCTTTGAAAATGTATTAAAAATAATAAAATAAAAAAAGCACATGTACATAAGTATTCACAGCCTTTGTAAAATACTTTGTTAAAGCACCTTATTAATTACAGTCTCAAGTCTTTTTGAGTATGATTCTACAAGCTTGACACACCTATTTTTTTGGCAGTTTCTCCCATTGTTCTTTGAAGGACCTTTCAAGCTCCATCAGGTTGGATGGGGAGCGTCGATGCACAACAATTTTCAGATGTCTCCAGAGATGATCAATCGGGTTCAAGTCTGGGCTCTGGCTGGGCCACTCAAGGACATTCACAGAGTTGTCCTGTAGCCACTCCTTTGTTATCTTGGCTGTGTGCTTAGGGTCATTGTCCTACTGGAAGATGAAACTTCACCCCAGTCTGAGGTCCAGAGTGCTCTGGAGCAGGTTTTCATCAAGGATGTCTCTGTACATTGCTGCATTCATCTTTCCCTCAATCCTGACTAGTCTCCCAGTTCCTCTTGCTGAAAACCATCCACACAGCATGATGCTGCCACCACCATGCTTAACTGTAGGGATGGTATTTACTAGGTGATGAGTGGTGCCTGGTTTCCTCCAGACATGACGTTTGCCATTCAGGACAAAGTGTTCAATCTTTGTCTTGTTCTTGGTTTGAGTCTTTCAGGTGCCTTTTGGCAAACTCCAGGCGGGCTGTCATGTGTTTTTCACTAAGGAGTGACTTATATTGCATAAATATTAACATAACTTTTGGACATACCACCAACATAAAAGTTTTATAGTTTTGTCTGCCAGGGGAAACAAATTATATAGATTCTTCAAGAAATCTTTTTTTCCTCTAACATTGTACCCTTGGCAGTATATCAACAAACTCTGTGGCACTTAGATAACTGTGTTTCATTTGTTTTTCACACCAGAAATTCATCCTAAGAATGTGTTTTTGTTGTTATTGTTTTTTGCCACAGTTGTGTAAGCTTTACTCTATGAAATTGTCCAATATAGCATGGCCTCTGCAGAGCTGCTTTAATAGTACAGTATAATGATTACAAATCACAGCCATTTTGCTTTTTTATAGTTCAAAATTAGTTATTTATTCAATCAATACAGCTAATTTCTATTTGTATGATTCCCTGACTCCTGGAGGCCCCAGCGTGCCATGATTACATTTGGCATACAAAATCAATACAGAACAGTAAGATTGCTTAAATGTTTATACCCAGTCCCCAACATTAATGCAACAACAGTAGAACTATATAGCAATGAACTAAATGGTGAAACCCATTTAACCTACATAAAAGCAAAGAAAATATTCAGAAGAATTAAAATCCATCAAAGCAGTAGCATGATGAACACAGACACCTCACATCACCACAGTGCTTCTCAGCAGTGACTCATTTCTTTTTACTGATATAAGCTCTGCTGAGAACAAAAGCTTCTTATTAAGTAGACAAATTAAAACATAGCCATCGTCACACTCAGTCACCCCACTGAGTGTGAACAGAGGCATGTTTATCGCTGGCCTGTAACAATTGCCATCGCAACCAACTAAACCCCCAAAACAGGCTATATATAAAGCCTAAACAGGCTATAAAAGGCTTTGTCCCAGCAGTCTGGATTTGGAGTAGATGAGAGCTCCATCCAGAAGTAGATCAGTTGTATATACATACACACACACACACACACACACACACACATATATATATATATATATATATATATATATACAGTATATATATATAAGGTTCACATCACCATCATGCACATGCAAGACTGTCTCTCTTTAAATTGTGCCATTGATGTAGAATACTAAGACATGGTCTGTCTGAACACTCGATTCCGATTGGCTGGCATTCAAACTGTTGCATGAACAGGTCAGTTTAATGTGTCATGAACTGTTGTTTGAACCAGTCAGTTTAATCATTGTCAATCATCATTTAATAATTAATGTGCTGCCTATAAACAATTGTAACCATAGTAACATACAGTTACAGTTGCATAAAGTAGTTAAACTCATAGCTTCAATATTAGTAGAGACAAGGCACAGACATGTCTCTCGTTCTCTCACTATTTCTCTCTCTCTCTAATAACTATTAACTATAATTAATTCAAATAAATGTAATCTTATTGTACTACTTGGTCTCTGTCCCTCTTTTAGAGTGGGCAGAATTCTAGATTTAATGACCCATATATAAAATAACTACAAGATATAAAATAAAGAAAATTATTATTATTTTTTTTTTTTAAATTATAATTTTTTATCATTTCAGTCAATTTTGCACTGAATCTTCAGTGACAGCTTTAACTTGTCAACGCTAGAAAGTGACCATGGTATAAGCATGATAATCCATGGTCAAGTGTGCATTACACGGTTTTAATGCACTCCGCTTTGTGTCTGGTGCTTATTTACGTTGTGCATTAAAATTGTGCAATGCATACCTTGCAGTGGAGTATCCCTTATCTATTAAGAATAAGCCACATTAAAAAAGAAAAATAGCTAATAGGTTCAGCTCTTTTCATTAATGTTGGTGATTCTTTGCTAACGTCACTAGGAAATAGTTAAATTCCTATGAAGTAAATTTGTTTATTCAGTTAATCCATTAAAAAGGCTTCACCATTTTATATATGTTAATCCTTATTAGTTATTTCCAATATATAGTATTGCATACATATTTATATACTGTATGTAGTTATACAGGTATAATCCATCCATCCATCCATCTTCAACCGCTTACTCCTTTTCAGGGTCACGTGGAACCTGGAGCCTATCCCAGGAGGCATCGGGCACAAGGCGGGGTACACCCTGGACAGGGTGCCAGTCCATCGCAGGGCACAATCACATACACACTCACATTCATACACTACGGACACTTTAGACACGCCAATCAGCCTAACATGCATGTCTTTGGACTGGGGAAGGAAACCGGAGTACCCGGAGGAAACCCCCGACGCACGGGGAGAACATGCAAACTCCGCACACACATGGCCCCGACGGGACTCGAACCCTGGACCCTGGAGGTGTGAGGCGAACGTGCTAACCACTAAGCCACAGGTATAATTAATCAATTAATTAATCTTCAGTAACGACTTTCTCCAATTCAGGGTCATGGTGGATCCGGAACCTATCCAGGAAACAGGAAAACCAAGGTGGGCATACACCCCGGATAGAACACCAGTTCATCACAGGGCACCAAATATACAAATATTCACACACTTATTTACACCTAGGGGCCATTTAGAGTAGCTACTCCACCTATTGCCATATTTTTGGAAGAATGGATGAAACTGGAGAACTGAGACAGAACCCACACAAATATGGGGATAATGTGCAAAACTACACACAGAGAGTAACCTGAGTTGAAGATTGAACATGGAGCTGTAAGGCAACACTCATGTATTTTATGAGTTGCCAATATATTATGTACTTCCACCCACTGAGCATTTTATCCGATAAACCTACCACATGGTCGAATCTTGTAGAAGTTAAGAAGTCAAATAGACTTGTAGAAGTTAATAGAGGAACTTCTATTTTTAATAGGAGGTACAGTGTGTCTACCCAGTCCTTAAATGGAAAATGCCACCACAGGACCACCACTGACCTGATTATTTGGGTGGTGAATCATTCTTAGCATAGTTATTCCACTTACTTAAAAGTCTGTCTTTGTCAAAAGTGGTACGGCTGTTCAGTTTCTTCCAAGTACAGTAAAATTCAATGCCGTATGTTTAATACAGATGAATCAAGAGCACTGATCTTTCAATGTCCTTTAAAAAAGGGACACTAAGAAGAAAGTTTTAAAGTAGCAAAACCGCATTTAATGTTTTTTATTGCAATTCTTTGTTTTTTCATTCATGTGTGTGGGTAATGTTTTTGTGAGCAAGGTTAAGCTTAAATGACGCAGTAAAATATTTTTCTTCTTTAAAATTATTTAAATATTCATCAATCTTAACAGTATGTTTATGTTGTTTATTTTCATGATTTTCATAGTTAGGTTCTGGTTTCATTGTTTAGGTTCTGCTTTATTGCATTAAAATCACTATCCATAAATATATACTATAATTAAAACAAGTGTTTATACCCTATACTATAAACATAACTATCCATAAATATAAACTATATAACTTTCAATATTAGACTATTATACTAATACCAATATTTAGGAATATCACTTCAATTCTTTAACAAAATTAGAATTTATTTATTTTCTTCATTTTCCTTCTTTCGTTCTACAGTAGGCTTTACTTTGATTAAGTTAAAAGAATGTATATCCATATATACACTCTAAAATGTTTTTATTTTTTTTTCTACCCATATGATGGGTTGAGATTTTTGGGACATTTAATTGGGTTATTTTCTCAGTCTTAGGTAGTTTTTTTGTAGTTTTGTGTAACCCAACAGCTGGGTTAGTGGCTGGTTCATTTTCACTGACACATGAATTAATTGATTTGATAACACTACTTTAGCTTTACTTTACCATTACCTTGTTGAAAGCTAATGATAACGTAGCATTACACCTATTCATTATGACGTAATACAGAGTGTGGGTTAATGCTATTTGCGTTTAGCAAGTTTTATGGATATGGTAAGCTGTAGTAATTAGCATTAGGAGAATGGGTTAGGGCCATGTTGGGCGGTTGTGGCTCAGGTGGTAAATCTGGTTGTCCACTAATTGTAGGGTTGGCGGTTCAAGTCCTGTCCCACAGGGCTCCACATGCCGAAGTGTCATTGGGTAAGACACTGAACTCCAAGTTGCACATGATGGCAAGTTAGCACACATAGCAAGTTGAATAGCGGCACTGCTACCATTTGTATGTGTGAGAATGGGTGAATGAGAACCAGTGTAAAGAACTTTGGAACCATGAAGGTTAAAGTGCAGACCATTTACCATGTTTCTTCATGTATTTGGTAAATGTTAAAGAGGACCATTTAAAATTCAGTTTTAAATGGTGTTTGAACACAAATGTGTTTCGGCAGACTGTGTACTTTGCACAAACACCCTACGATGGTAAAAATCCACCCAGCCCTTTTTTTAGATTCCCAAAATCATAAACCGTGTCCCAAAATGAGCCATTTAAAATTTTTGCCCTAACGGGATGTCATGTTAGAAGAAGCCCTGCCCAGGGAGTCTGCCCTATTAGCATAGATCCTCCCCTGAGTGAGCTGCACACAGTCCGCCATGTTTTCCACGCTGGAGCTGCTACAGTGATAAGCTATAGTGATAAGAATGTCTCAGCTTCGTAAGTGTTGTAATTGTTTTGTTGTTGGCTGTAAAAATGAACATACGGGTCTTCATGCACTCCCAGCATCAGAGCCACTGAAGAACCAGTGGAGAAGTTTTATTTTCAAATGAATTGTGAACCCAAAATACCTAAAATCATTTTACACCAGACTGATTTTGTGAATGAGGGTCAGTACAAAGCAGGATTTGCTGAAAATTTGATTCTCAAACATGGATCAGTAACAATTGTTCATGATCCAGCTTCATATCCAGAAGCCGTACGTATTGCATTGTATACTAAAAACTGTATAGGTTTTGTGTGAATCATTTTACACCAAACTGCTTCGTAAATGAGCTTGTTAGCAGATTCCATGGCTAATGCGGCTAGTTAACATTGTCTCTGATTGTATTCACAAAGACCACAGCTATGTCGTCATTTTTATTTTTAAACCAAAATCGCTTACTGTCTGTATAAATCATAACCATATCTTTATTATGTACAACACATTAAGGTAATTGTATTTTTTAAAGTGCACCCAAAAGGGGCCCCAAAAAAGCCCCCAAAAGGGGCATTTTCAGTATGGTATAATAAATGATAAATGAATAAATCAGTGGCTATTAGAACTTATCTAGCTCAGAAATGTCGAGGCCAAAAGTTCTTCACAAGGTTAGCATGACAAAAAGGGAGGATGGGGTTTAAGTTGTAAATCTTACCAATCTCTGTAATGTTGGTAGACTGTCTTCCCAGATTGCAGGGAGATTGTCACGAAGCTGGAATAGTGGCGGAAGCAATAGCAGTTAAGAGCTTTTATTTAGAATGCGGCAGGCAGACAAATCCAAAATGTGAAACAGAGGCATAGTCAAAAACAGGCAATGGGTCGATCAATCAGCAAACAAGAATATACTGGGCTAGGTCGTAATCTAATATTGAGTTCACAGAAAACGGGGTCAAAAGCATGAAAAATGAAACTAAGACAGGGAACTGGGAGCAGAAAACAACAGCGTGGACAAAGGGAACTAATCTAATGTAATACTCCGCGAGGTGTACAGGGAAGCGAGCAAAATATATCCTGACCATAATCAGCGTTAAGTGCTGGCAGCTGAAAACAATGAAGCCACACCCTTGAACTGCAACCAATGACAGAACAGGGAGGAGACAGCACAGAAACAAAACAAATGCAGGTGTCCATAGTAAACAATGTCTCAGTTATCAACATACAATGAGTATGCGCTCTCTGAGCATTCGCGCACCTTGCCCATGCATGCGCGTACCCTCCGGCATGCAAAGCGCGCGGCAGGCTGCAGCTCTGACTAAAGGGGAGATCGTGACAGAGATAAACTCCAATTCTTATATATGTCAATTTTTTTTTAATGATTTTAATAAATGTCACCTGAATTTCATGGAATTGTTTATTTATTTTGTGAGCATTTTAGTAGAATTATAGCATACAAACAAACTGCATTTTAGGATAATCCAAAGGAAAAAAACATAAACAACACATCTGTGTTAATTTTGGGCTATTTTGTAACTTATTTGTGTGGAAATGTTTAACATGCAGCATGTGTTAAGTGTTACGCGTAACACACTGTTAAAAGCTAACTAGACATGTGTCACGGTTCTAAGGACTCTGGACTCCATTTCCCATCAGCCACTGCAAGTCACATGTTTTTCTGCACCTGATTCACATTTTGGTTAATGAGCACTGGTGTGTATATATAGTTGAGTTTGGCACTTAGTCTTGGTCTTTCGTTAAATGTGTTTAGACTCCTGTTTCTGTGTTCCTCTGTGTTTTTTTTTCATGCCCGTGTTTTCGTGTTTAGTCCTAGTGTTAGTTTAATGCCACCGTGTTTAGGAATACCAGTCATAGTGTCTTTGTCTTGTTGTTTTGGTGATCTCTATTAAAACTTTAAATCCAGCGATTGCATCCGCCTCCTTTATGCGACCGTGACAGACATGCATGTGTGTTAAAAATCAATACATGATTGAGTGAAGGTTCGTATAAAAATATTCATCCATAAAAGCATTACTGCACCCTAGAAAAAGCAAAAATGTGCAATAACAGTTCAGTTTACATGACACTAAATGCACTGTCTTCTTAGTTAGCTTTGGCTTAGTTGTTTGTAATGTAAGTATTTTGGATGTTTTAAATGTGTCCTTTGATCAAAATCCTACGTTTTCATATTTGAAAAAAAGTTACTTCAAAGTCTATATCCATCCATCCATCCATCCATCCATCCATCCATCCATCCATCCATCCATCCTCAACCTCTTATCCGTAATCGGGTCACGGGGGTAGCAGCTCCAGCAAGGAACCCCAAACTTCCTTTTCTTGAGCAACATTAACCAGCTCTGACTGGGGGATCCCGAGGCATTCCCAGGTCAGTGTGGAAATATAGTCTTTCCACCTAGTCCTGGGTCTTCCCCGAGGT
>JAFFST010025317.1:2246-23229 GCA_022414735.1 Noturus placidus | reverse complement strand
ACAAATTGCATTTTGTGTTTACTTGTGTTGTCCTTGACTATTGTTTAAATTGGTTTGATGTTCCGAAACACTTAAGTGTGACAAACATGCAAAGGAACAGGAAATGAGGAAGGGGGCAAACACTTTTTCACACCACTGTATACCATAAAGGACAAATGTGTTACTTACTATTCAATAATAATAATAATAATAATAATAATAATAATAATAATAATAATAATAATAATAACACGCAAGGATATACAGTGTAAACAAAAGCATAAAGCTATTACAAAACGATTCTATGAAGATTTTGGAATTTACTTTTAGGGCATTTGCAGACGCCTTCCCTAATCCAGGGCGATTTACATTTATATTATGCATACAACTGAGTAGTTGAGGGTTAAGGGCCTTGCTCAAGGGTCCAGTAGTGACAGCTTGGCAGTGCTGGAATTTGAACTAATGATGAGCCGTAGTCCAATGTCTTAACCACTGAGCTATCGCCGCACAACAAATGCTTGGTTTGAGATAAACAAAACAGCAACACAGCAATTTAGTGCATCCTTCATTCAACTTCTCCTTCACTGGATGGGACACCACATGCTCGAGTGCCACCTGTGGATGGAGAGGAGGTAACGTGAAATGATTCTCACCTGTGGGTAATTAGTGAGAGTTGATTTGTTTGTGTCTTTTTGTGCCTTCAGTTGCCTCCCAAGGAAGTCAGAGAGAACGAGAAAGCACAAGAGAGAGAGAGAGAGAGAGAGAGAGAGAGAGAGAGAGAGAGAGAGAGAGAGAGAGTGAACAGCACGGAGCCATGTGTGTTCGTGCATGGGTGTGTGATTTAAAGAGCTGAAAAGCAAAAGTAAAAATAAAGCAAGCACTTTTTGAGTTGTTCCAGGCCTGCCTCATTCCCACCGAACTTGGGAACTGTTGCAAGCATGTTACCACATGGCCAATTCAGAGTCTCCAACAGCTTAATCTTTCACAAACGAGGGACTTGTAGTTTGCCGAGGAAATTATGCGGAAAAATTCATGCCAAATATACTTGGGGATTGCACACAGATTTGATTATTGACCACATACCTAAAAGATGACTGGTTTCATGCTGAGTCACCTTAGCTCAAATATGACATTCATAAGTTAACTGGAATTAAAATGAACTTGTTTGAGGATCTTGAGTTTCAGAGACCAAACAAGGGAAGAAGTCATCATTCTGGTACTATAGTACCTTGAGCATTTTGAAAGGGATTTTGGAAGGGAATTTATGCATTTCAGGTGACTTTCAATATGTGTAATCCCCTGATTTTTTTTTTTTATTCCTTAAGTTAGTCAATTCACACCCACCAGCCAACTCATCCCCATCATATGACAATTACCTTTGAGGAAGGGGGAGAGTTAAACTTCTTCTGAGACATATGAAGCTACCCAACTTCATTATTTATTTATTTATTTATTTATTTATTTTTTTGAGCTGCTGTTCATGTTCCATCATAGGCAGCATTACACCCACCCACGAAGGAAAGCACTATCTGCTCTCTACTACATACATGAGCTCACAGACACCTGATATGAGAGAAAAAGAGTATGCCATCCTCCAGAGATCATAGCAATTTTGCTCCCATAGCTCTTGGACATCGATGACTGTGGCAACATCAGAATGAAGAACTGGCGATTTCTGGTTGATCCACTCAGGAGCCCCAATGTAGTGTATTAAATGCATAAATAACACACACACACACACACACACACACACACACACACACACACACACACACACACAAATAAAAGCCTCTCAGCTTGCACAGTTTTGTGTCAGAAAAGAGAGAAACAAAAACACCTAGATTCTAAAAAAAAGTGCATGAAAACCAAGTAACTTATGCACAGCCATTGAACCATGAAATCAGTATCCGTGGCCTGCTGGTGGGTTGTCCCAGTGAGAGTTACATTACAGACTATCCCAGGTCAGGTGTCCCATTTTAACTTCAGATCCCCACTGACAGAGCCAAAATAAACCAGAGTTGAA
The DNA here is from genome assembly GCA_022414735.1 of Noturus placidus. Taxonomy (NCBI): domain Eukaryota; kingdom Metazoa; phylum Chordata; class Actinopteri; order Siluriformes; family Ictaluridae; genus Noturus; species Noturus placidus. The sequence goes on along the minus strand of JAFFST010025317.1, from coordinate 21,227 downwards.
AGGGGCAAGAGCCGGGATAGCTACGGCAGGAGGCAATGAAAGGCCAACGGAGACCTTTATGGCTGTTTTTATAGATATGTACTTTTTACTTTTTGTCATTTACCCTTAAAGAATTTACCTTTCCACAGGAGACTTATTCGTCCCCAAGCCCAAGTATAAGCTTATCGTGTTAATCATTTTTCAACGTAAACATTTCTATATATCGCATGCATATTTTCCACACATAATAAGAATCGCCGTCATGTAAAACTACAGCTTAACCGATGATTAGAGATTCCTTACTGCCTCGAAATTCCTCGGTTCTCACTGACTCGAGTGCGGTTACAAAAATATACCATCCGCTGAAATTGAAACGATTCATTGTTTAGAATGAATTCAAAAGTAGCATAGAACCCAATTCACCTCGATTTTAATCTTTAGTTTAAACTTTAGTTCATGAAAACACACATACAGTCTGTGACAAACAAGAAGACTAGTTCCTAGAACCTTCATTATGATCTCATGCCATGATTGAACCAAAATCCTTTTAAACGCCTTTCTTCACACATATTGTTTACCCAGAAATGGGAGTTGGGATAAACCATGCTATCAGGGTCATATTCTCAGTGCTCTGTTGTTCTTGGATGGATTCCTATAGAGGCCTCTCGTTATAGCTCCCTGCCTTGTTTCCTTTCCTTGTAAGAGTCCCACATACTTGAAAGCAAAGGCTTTGCCAAGTAATGCCAGGTGTAAATTCACACCCAACGGACTGCTAATAACCAGTGTAGATTGACATGGAGTGGTAGAAGTGCTTCAAACTCTGTCCACTTTGTTGTTTTAATTTTTGCCGTCAAACTCACCTTTCTCTATTGGTTAGGGAAACGGCAATGTTCAGTAGTGAAAAAGAAGGAAGTAGCTCTGCCGCTGAAATCATTCAGTTCATCAGTTCAGTGTGTGAATTTAACCATCCATCCATCCATCCATCCATCTTCAACCGCTTACTCCTTTTCAGGGTCACGGGGAACCTGGAGCCTATCCCAGGAGGCATCGGGCACAAGGCAGGGTGAATTTAACCATAAGTCATAAACAATAATGGGTGGGTGGGTGGGTGGGTGGGGGTTTGTTGGCAGTATTCTGCATTTATTAGGAGCGCTGATCTCGATTTGTTCTTTCGTTGGACGCGTGGGAGTAACTGTATCTATTTTTTCATCAGAGTCACAATGTTTTTGTTTCCTGACATTTCTGTGGAGACACTATTCTTGGTGCTTTTATTTGTCCAAAAAGATAAGTAAAATAGGAAGCTTTGCTTCCAGAGAGATGGCGTATGAGCTGGAGGCTGGGTGAAAAGAAGGTGATGGGGTGCACCAGTTGGTCGAAGGATCATGTTTTCTGTTGGCTCTGGGGATTAAAAAAAAAAGAAAGTCCAGCAGGATTGGTGAGGGGGTGCCAGGTTGCTGGAACAACAAATTGAAGCCGGCTAGATCTGCCTCATCCTTCAACACTCCAGGATTTCTTAACAACCCAAGCTTGGTTGTTGACTGAGCGGCCACTTTGAAATTCAGATTTCACTCCACTTTTTTATCTGTGGAAAAAAGGTAGAAGCTTCTGAGTTATGACCAAATGTGTTTAGCTTGGGTGTGAGCCTCTTTGGTATGGTGGATTTAGTGTCCGATGTGTGATAGTGGGAAACGGTCCTTTTGTTATTCTTCTCTCTTGTAAGAGACGCCATCGCCCCTGGTGGTTAATGGAGTCAGACTTTGCGAGTGGGGTAATAATTTTGGATCATATTTGTTATTGGGTCTTAAAGATACAAAGGACCGGGATGAGAAAGAAAACTGAGAGGTTCCGAGAGGTAGCTGTAATCTTGGCAGCATTCACTATGGTCAAGAAAGAGACATTCTTAGACCTCCTACTGATGGTGAAAACCATAATCCCATGAACTGCTGTCACCGATCTCTCAATCTGTATCACTCTGTGGTTCGCTGTAGCACAGATCGTAATTTTGTCTATGCCACCCCTCTTGCTATTAGCTGTAAGGTAAACCCGAATTTACAGAATCACCATTTCAAGCACAGCAAGCAACTTGGCATTACAAGGAATGGAAGATTTCCCACAAATGTCATTCGTCCATTACAAGGCAACTCCTCTCGTCTATTTGATTTCCTTTTGAAACAAGCAGGAATGGAATGTCTAACTGGTCCCAGATCTACAGCAACCAATAAGATCAAACGGAACCCCTGACAGTAATGGTCTAGCTATTTCCCTTCACTCAAAGAGGGCACATTTTAGGCAACAATTATAGCTGTGAAAACTTGCCACTCAGAGAGGCGCCTTGACTTCATGCCAGGGCAATCCTTTCTATATGGAAAGTCTGCAGTGGGCCAGGAGCCCATGTGAGTGGTAGCCAAGAGGTTGAAGAAGGGAAACGATTCATGTTTTCTTTTGCTGACATGAAAGCGATAAAGGCGGAAGTAAACATCATAAATTCTATTGTTTCATAGGTGTTTCTCGGGTGCCTAGGCCCAATAAAATCCTTTAATCTCTATTAAAAAAAAAAAAGACATCCACAGAGAGAAAAAGAATCAACGAAGCATCTGCTTGATTTAACATAGCAGGAAATAAAACGGATGGTGTGTTGTGCAAATCTCTTACCCTATGACTAACACTGTTCACTGTTTTTTTTTTTTTTTTTTTTTTTAATTAGCAATGAGATCGGGGTCATAGGAAATAAACACACAACAAAGTGGGCGTCCTGGATTTCCTGCCGCTGCACTATTAAATTGACTCGTTATCATGCATCAGGTTTTTAATAGAGTAGCTGGTTTATAGAAGTGTTATAGAAATATTTCTTTTTTTTTTAATATATATTTGATTTTCCACACACACTACAAATAAGTCACTCATTGACAAAGACAGAGTCATATCAGGAACACAAACCTCCATGCAACTGCTCATTTAAGTTCAATTTTTCTCTCAATTCTATGACTCAGATGTAATCTGCTAAACAGGAAATCGCTGCCTAAACGTATTTGCCCTTTGATGCAAAATAACCCACGATGATGCATTGGTACACAATGGGTAATAGATTGTGGTTGAACAGACTCGCCCTGTCTCTCAACAACACATTTTCACTTATTATATAGATGAAATTATTATCATTAAATTATCATTAATAAATAAATAAATAAATAGATCGTATTCAGCGATTTTGATATCAATAGTATTTAAAAATGGAATGTTCTCTAATCAGGAAACACTCTGTTGAAGGTTTCTACTTAAAACCTTTTAAGGATTTCCTAAGAGAGACAAACCTAAGGCTGTTTAAGGTTCTAGTTGAACATATTTCGTTTCCCCTTACAAGAGCGTAGGAGCTTTATGAATTGACAGGAACATAGAAATGACCAGAGGAAAGACCAGAGTTTTTATGTTATTGAAGCGTTTGAAATGCAAGTAGAAATTCACCCGACATTACTAAGACAGTTCTTGAAAATCCCTGTCCTGAAGTGCTTTAAAGCTCTGGTCTTAGGTAATATATGTCCTTCAGTCATTCCTTTTCAGTAAGAATGTTATCCTGGTCAGGGTGGTGATGGATATGGAGGCACACGGTGAGTGAGGTGGGAATACAGCTCAGATGGAAAGCCGTACATCACACACACACACACACACACACACACACACACACACACACACACACACACACACATTTACACATTCTTAGCTGCAATTAATCTTAGCTAAGAAAAATACCTGCATGTTTTTGGTAGGTGGAAGCTCATCTTGTGGAACCAGAAGGAAACTCACATGGACACAGAGAGAACAGTGGAACTCTGGATATAAATATGCCATGGAACATTATAATAATCATTGTTTTTAAAATCATTTACAATAAAATATTTTGAATCGTTCATTATTAGCCTAAAAAACATATTTTTTTAGAAATCAGCCATCATCCATATGATGCACAAGTCATATTAACATACCTTTTCTGAGTGTAATGTTGCATGTATGTCTATGTGTGCATGCCATAGTCGTAGAAGACTGTTGTTCTGTGTCTTACGTCATGCTACCTGCCTCGAAATATCACAGGTTTTCTCACATTGTCAAGATACCTATGGTGCTAACATTAATAGAAGTTATTGTCAATGAGCTCATACGAATAATAGGACTTTTCATTCTTAATGAAAAGATGCTAAAAGAGTTTCTCAGGCTGAATGTAACGTATATATTTTGGGTAAGATTGCAGAAATATTCCAACTCTTGTGTTCCAAGTAAAGTAGGTGATTTGTTTAGTGTGCCTTGTTTATACATTTGGATTCGCAGTGAAGACTTGTATTAACGGGAGGATGCTGAGCAAATCTAAAGAAACCTTTGTGAAAGAACCCTAATTGTTTACAGATTGATCAACTCTTTAATTTCTCAACTTTCAGACCAGCTCGAGTGAGCCCTCACAGCTAAATAAATCTTGACCAAGATGTGTTCTTGTGTTACCTACAGTGTCACATGAATGCTTGTTGTTTTAAAACCCGACGACACTCTGCAGGAGCTCTTAACTCAACAGGACGTTGCCCCATAGGTAACTGCATGTAAAAGTGGATGACAGCAGGTTGTGTGTTCCCAGGTGTGGTTTGCTCAAAACAGGAACTTCTATGAGTAAATAATTGCATTGAAGTACACAACACAAGTTCTTGAGAAGCAAGAACATCATTCAGAGTAAAAAAAAAAAACAAAAAAAAAAAAAACCTGTACCAGTATGCTCAATACTACAAATACATTAAAAATCCTAATCTTATAAATAACATCAGTGGCTCCTACATTAAAAATCAATTTTTGGAGTCATCTATATGTTACACAGGTAAGTTTTTTGTTTTGTTTTGTTTTGTTTTGTTTTGTTTTGTTTTAAATCAGGCCGGACCTATACTTCTTCATACCTCTGAGCATGTGTAAGCATTGTGAACAGAGGCTGGGGTCAATATCTTTGTATACAAGATGACCAGCTAGTGTGCACTAACTGTCAGTGGTCCCATGTAACAAAAATTCAAACAAAAATGTAGTAGAGAGAATGTAAAATAATAGTTGAAGATAATTCGTGGAAACATCTCACTGAAGTTTGTCTTTATTGCTTTATTTCCTTAAATTGGAAATAAAATGCTGCATGTTTTCACTTGCAGACTTGAGTAGGTGGTCCAAAATTTGAACCATCAACATTCTTCTATTGTGTGTGCTTTTTATTTTTCCTTGAAAGAAGAATGCACGCACGGCCCTGTTATTTTCTATTGGCTCACATTTCTGTGGCTTAAGGATTTGTATTAATGTCCACTTAAATAAACTTGACACTATGTGAAATTATGCCTGAATCGAGTTTATTTTTCTTAAAAATTGCAATCTTGCTTCTTCGTCAAGTTAATTGGCTTTTTTCGCCAAGGAAATATTATTCACATTTGGTCTGAGTGCAACTTGTGTTTATTAAGAGGAAAGAAAGAACTTTTTGAACATTTCTTTAAATATATTTTGTGGAATTTGGAGTTCATTAGAAAATATTGAGGGCAGATAGAATCAGCAATAAACACTGGAATAGCTCAACATTGGTTAGAAAAAAGTGGAAGATTCAGATCCTATCCCCAATTGGATACACCCCAGGTTAGCCCAATGTCTATTTTGGGTAGCTATTTTGGCCCTCCCTATATGACATCAAGCTGAAACCGGGTCAACTTTGGGCCAGCGGTGACAAAGGAGCAAATTTCTTTACAACACTGCCAAGGTTGGCCCAAAAGAAAAAATCACATTGGCTTTCATTTGGCTTAACAGTATAGCTGACACTGAGCCAATGTTGGATAAATGGTAAATGGTAAATGGCGCACTTATATAGCGCTTTTATCCAAAGCGCTTTGCACTGTGTCTCATTCACCCATTCACACACACACACACCAATGGTAGCAGAGCTGCCATGCAAGGTGCTAACTTGCCATCAGGGGTTCAGTGTTTTGCCCAAGGACACTTCAGCATGTGGAGTCATGTGGGCCGGGAATCGAACCACCAACCCTACGATTAGTGGACAACCCGCTTTACCGACTGCGCCACAACCGCCCCAAACTGATGGATAAACATCAGTTTGCTACCTGAAATAATCTGCTCAAATAATCAGCATCAGCTTTATGTACGGTGCTTGCATAACATGTTGCTGAGTTACTGGACTTCCCGCCACAAACTACTCCCCACCCATCTGATTTTTCTTCAACTCTATCAGTTGCCTCACATTGTTCTCACATTGCCTCACCATGCTCTCCAAATGCACTAAAAACACAACAAGCCTTAACGTCACTAAAAAACCTCCCAAAGACCCCGAAATGAGTCATGGATATGACTTAGCAAAACCTGCTGCTTCTCTTCTTGCAAAAGTCATGGCACGTCCTTGTTGATTTCAGATGCAGATTTGAGCAGTCAGAGTATAGGTTGTTTTATTAAGGCATGTGAGGACACTAATGAGGTTCAGAGAGTAAAACTAGAAGTACAGATGTGTTCTTTCTGAACAGCTGGAAAAAAAAGTCCGTGATACTTTAATATGAAGGATCTGTGATTATTTGGAGCACAAAGTATTTATGGTGCATAATTAATAATTAAAACTGAAACCTCATAATCAAGTGCATGACGTTGAAAGAATTTACCTAAATATAGTGTGTACAGTGGCTTTCAGTGAAATAAAAAAATGACATATGGCTTTATATTTGCTAAAAGAAGAAAGAAGGCACCTGCATGGTTATTTAAAGAGGTTTTTTTTAAAAAAATATTACGCACAAAAAAGGCCTTATTTAAAATTCAAATGAAATGTGTTGTTCAAGAGTGACCCTGTTTTATACTTTGAGCTCGTAAAAAGTCTGAGGAATTGATTTGCCATTTAGGTCAATACAGTTTATTCAACTGTATGCCAGATATTACATATATATCATTTACTACTGATTTTACTTGAAGTCTAAATAAAACGGATGTATTCTTTAAGAATATTACACCCACACATATTATTAGTTTGTCTCAACTTCATTTTGAAAATATACAAATAATACAGATTTAAGATGTACATTCTGCATATTCTGGAAGTCATTAAAGTGTGTAAAAAAAAAAGAAGAAAAAGAAAAATGACATATTTAGTATGGAAGCAGGCAAACCTTTGTTTTGTATTTCACATTACGCCAACCCATCCACAAACTCTTAACTCTCAGGGAGTTATTTAGCACTAATAAAAACTCTATGCAGACTTTTCCGAAGTTAATTAATCGCCTGCAACAAGGCAGATTTGCTGAAAAATCCCTTTCCTCGAACTAAAACAAGCATGTCAGAAATGTGAGGAAGAAACTATTCCCTTTAGTGCTTACAGATGCAGATAAAATTAATTATTGAAATAAATAAATAAATCATTTGTGAAATTACTTAAAAAAAATTAAAAAATGTGTCATGCTTGTAACTAATTTGCTTCTACAAAACAGGGGTGCAAATGTTTTGCAGATAAACACAGTGTTACTACAAAAACCCTCAATTAAAAGTGGTGTAACTCTTTAGAATGATTGTTGGCTTAGTTATTGGATTTAAATTACAACATTCAATAACTACTATAAATCCTTAATAGTAAACGTTTCGTAAAGAATGAGGAATGAGGAAAAGTATAAAAGCCCTGCATTGGTTATAGGAATTCAAGGACTTAAACATGTTATTTAATGTGTTACGATACCACACATGATAGCCATTTACAAACAATTGTCTTTTATTGACAGGTATGATAATAAATTACTCCATGTGTAGTACATTAGACTCCATGCTCCTGCCAAACGCTAAAGTGTTTGTGTTTTTGGGGCCTGGTGAGTAAGCGGCTGAGTGAGACAGAGGAAATTTTCTGACTTAAACTGTGGCAAAGGTGACCTGGACTACATGAGCACTGACAGCTTTATGGGCTGCAGGCCCTGGCTGAACTCCCAGGCTCTCACAGGTACTCATAGAAAAGAAGTGGCCATGGATCAGCCCTCTACAAACCTACTGAGGTGCTTTTTCAGAACGCCACACTGCAAATTACTATATGGCTATTCAATATGACATTGACTGAGAGCAAATATGAATGACTTCAGAGTCGAACTCATCAAGAAAGTACAACTGTATCATAGCCAGTGGCAGTGAACTGCAAGTGGAAAGTTGTTTTCATTAGGGTCTTTGAAACACATTGCAATAAACATGGTCTTCTTTGTTCATAAAAAAAAATAAAAAAAAGTCAAGACAATGAAGGATCCAGACGCTCAATATCTAAGCCAGAGACACTGGAAGTTAATTGTTAATGTGGAGAACAAGGAAAAAGGGAAATGAGAGATAATGTTGATGAGAATGGCCAGAGCTCATAGGAAGGTCAGGGTAGCTCATATAACCACTCTTTACAACCGTGGTGAGCCGAAAAACATCTCAGAACACCCAACACCTCAATCTGCTACATCAGAAGGCCACATTGGGTTCCACTCCTGTCAGCCAAGAACAACACTCTGAGGCTACATTGGGCACAGGGTCACCAAAACTGGAAAATCATTACTTGGTCTCTTTCCAGTCTTCAGCTGCCCAGTTTCTATTAGCATCCATGTGATGTAGTAGTGTGTGATAGCATCTTACCAGTTTGAAAAGTGCCATGAACGGCTTTATCCATTACAATTCAGTGGCATCGTTTTAAACAGGCATAATTAATATGCCTCAAAGAACCCAGTAAGGTCAAAATTCTTTTGGATGCTCAAAATATGCTTTATGCTCCACAGACTATTCAAGTAGTATATATATTTGCCAAACGTGGATTTTTTTTAAGCAGCTTCACCACTCTGAATGATGGACTTACCACTGCCTTCGCCTTTATTCTTGCAGTAGTTTGTTTTCTCTGTTAGGCCCCGTACACTGGCGTGTTCCCAACTTGTGGGTTTTGTCCCCTGGCAGTGAGACGAGCTGGCCTGTAGAGAAACCTCACCCTCCTAGACTTTCATCATTGGTGTCTTTCTCTTGGGACGCACTATGGCATGAGGTAAGAGGGCTGGCCACAGCTGTGAGCAGTTCCACCTTTAGCTAATGGAAATCCGGAAAGCAAACTTGGCCTTAAAAGTTATGAGTGGGGTCATCTTATTCTTATTTTTCAGGGAAAAAAAGAGAAATATTTCCCATTGCCATGGAGTAGCGGTTTGACAGATTTATATCATGAGACATGTAGGGAAACTAGAAAACCACAGTGATATATACTCAGAGACTCAATAAGCAGAATTTTCCATCAAAACGTGAACAGAAAAAGGAATATTACTTAATAGAAAGAGTCAGGGCACAACAAGAAATTGTATTTTCTTCAAAATCAGAGGTATCTGGATACAAGTCAAAAGATCAGGCAGACAGAGCAAGCTAAGAAAATCAAAGCTGTAGAAAAATCTTCAAGGTGACTGTGGATCAAGAGTGTGGCATGTAGGATCCATGGTGTAGCGCACCTCTTGGACACAAGCCGGGTATTGATCACTCCTGTCTGGGTCACCTGGGTGAGGGTGTTGATGATCTAAGACTCAAAACACCCTAGGGTTCATCGCTGATGATGTGTTCAAGACGCACCTTCTGGCTTTCAAGAACCTAGGTGAGTGTGAGTTGTAATATCCAGGTTAGGCAAAGCGGTTTAGTGACAACACATTTGTGTCACACCCCCGAGGTTGGGGCTCAAATCCCATCTACACCCTGTGCAAGCAGAGATTGCATGTACTCCCTCGGTTCAGGGATTTCCCTCTAGTACGTTTCCTCCCTCAGTTTCCTTCCTCAGTCCAAAGACATGTGTTGTATTCCCAAATTGCCCACAGCGTGTGAATGTGTATATGATTGCGCCCTGTGATGAACTGGCACCCTGTCCAGGGTGTCCCCTGCCTATGCTCCAAGTTCTCTGGGATAAGTTCCAGACTCCCTGTGTCCCTTTGTACGATAGGCGGAACAACAAATGGAAGGGTGGATAGATGGATGAATGATGTACAGGGACACCAATTAATATAATAGTATGTCAAATGGGGGGCACACGGTGGCTTAGTGGTTAGCACGTTCGATTGGCCCTGTGTGTGCCGAGTTTACATGTTCCTCCGGGTACTCTGGTTTCCTACCCCAGTTCAAAGACATGCATGGTAGGCTGATTGACATGTCCAAAGTGTCCATAGTGTATGAATGTGTATGTGATTGTGCACCCTTTACAGGGTGTATCCTGCCTTGTGCCCGATGCTCCCTGGGATAGGCCCCAGGTTTCCCCGTGACCCTGAAGGAAGGATAAATGGTAAAGAAGATGAATGGATATGTCAAATGTGACATGGTCCAAACCAGAAGACATAAGCATATCTTCGATCATTCTTGTTTTGGAAATATTACAGAAGTGCTATAAGAATAAAAACAGAAACCTAAAATCAAAACATAAAAGAATAAAAATAATAATAATACTAAAACCTCTGTTGTTTAACAGGAGCTTGCGTTTTAGCGAGTGTGTTTTAGTTAGTGTACTAACATGGACTGTTTTGTGCGTTACAGTGGTCCTGCAGCACTGGATTTGTGAATCACAGACCTGATTGCTGATGCTAAATCTGCTAAATCAGAAATCTGAACTCACAGCCAATGTTAGTGATATAATTGGTTAATGCTAGTTAACTAGCTACAACACAAGGCCTTGTTTAAGGTGAAATGCTTCTCTAGGTTGTAATCCATTGGCCGGCTGGTCAGGAATGTCCAAGTGAGTTCACAAGCTGTCCGAAGGGCTCTGTATGTCTTTAAGGCTTATTATTATAAGAAATCTTGCTGAAAGACAGCTGAAGGGGAAAAGGTTCCCTGGTATGGTCCCTGTGGCTCAGTTTTTGGGGGTGTGTCTTTGGCCATATGTGTATGATGTATGACGTGCACACAAAATGTCTTGGCAATTTGAACCTGACTACTCTGAGTGTGAATTATGATTGATTTCATATCACAGGATTTCCACATTCCCAGAGGATATTGTGCTCCCTTGACTCAAAAATCGTTTGTTTTAATCATTTAGAAATGTATTATAATGTCTCATAAAGGTGCCTTTAATGTTCATTTGCCGGCGATTGATAAGTGACCCCTTGTCAGAAGTAACCACGCTAACATCAGTTGAAGTCACCCAAAAAGCCAATGTGACATGGGCATTTAACGAATTTCAATGAAAAGAGAAGTGTGTTTAGTGTACAGCACATGCCCTCAAGCCATGACGCTAATTAGAAATAAGTATTAATGATAACCCTGGCTTACATCATTCTGGTTCTCAGCATTCCACCAACAAGGGCATCTTTGTTCATGCAGCTCGCCAGACTGAAGTCCAGACAATGTCTGTGTAAGACAAAGCATCAAGAGCACTTCTCATAGCTCTCCCTTTATAGGCAGCAGGTATGTGGTGTTGTTGTTTAATGCTGATTAAGAGTCAGTCTCAGTGATTATACATAACTGTACAAGGAATCATTTTAATATTTGGGAAAAATAAGGTCTAAATATTTTATGGTGTTTAGACTCAACAGAACAGATTTTAAAGTCCAACTTCCAAGGAACAAAACTAATCACATAGAAATTAGTCTTAGCTATAAGGTACTTCTTCTGAGTTATGTGCTTTGTCTAAACAGACAGAGAGGTCTGATTATTTAAAGGCATGTGTGAAAAATATTTTACTATTTATAGATGGCAAAGAGAAATGAAATCAGAGCTTAAATGTGTACATAATGTCTTTTCCTTTCCTTCCGTTTACACCATGTTTATGGTTTATTCACAGGAGAAATAGATGCCTGAAATCCTATTACAACACAATGCACTGTTGTGCAAGACTGTCTTCACCTCCAGACCGAACTGTGCATTGCAAATGCGTCTAATGAGAGTTCTATTACTCATTTTTAAGGATAAAATCAATGTCTTGATAAGTTATGATTTCTAGGTGATTCGGTTATATCAACTGTGTTTCTGTTTATCGTGATGTAAACCTATAACTGTTGTTTTATGTAGTGCACATGCTTTAAATTCTGCAATGGACTGGCACCCTGTCCAGGGTGTACCCGCCTTGTGCCCGATGCTTCCTGGGATAGGCTCCAGGTTCCCCGTGACCCTGATAAAGGAGTAAGCGGTAGAGAATGGATGGATGGATGGATGGATAGATGGACATGCTTTAAATTTGTGCTCTGTAGGGTGCGCATATTGCTTAAAAGTTTATAAGCAACTAAAATAGTATTAAAAGTAAAATTAAAAATGAATTCTCATGTTTCGGTACAACTGTGCAGCTCTTGTGCCTAATTTGCTGGATACATTTTTCATGGCCTTTTCAAACAACCCAAAGTTTTGTTATATATATTTTGGATTATGATTATAAATTAAGTTAAAACTGAGTTAGACCTCTTGGGAATATGATTTGTTTTTGAAAGTCATGGCAGCACTTTGGAGTTGCTTCGAGCATGGCTAACGCCAAAGATTAAGAGCTCATATGAACTCCTTGTGCTGAAAGACGCTTTTCTTTTTTTTTTATTATAGGTTGCAAGGCCACACTGAATGACTATAAAATTGAATGAGCATAAATATGTCAATATTAGCATTTATTCATCGTTATATTAATTTATCTAAAATACATTAATTTTTAGTGTTTCAAATTGTAATCGAAAATAATTAGATGTATGAGCATAATATTTGGCTTACTACAAGTACAGAGAACTGATCCATGTCATTCTTCTCAATATTACAATTATGATTTCATTCGGAATTTTCACGCGTCTCTGAATCTTGTTTACTATGTCTCAATAGTCTCTAATAGTAGTTTCACACTCAAAACCCGGGACAATATTTATTATAGCTTTGTTCTCCGTGTTCAGAATTTCAATCAAACAGCCTTCAAATGAGTATTTTACTATTATAAAGTATGCATTCACATAATCACTAAAAAGAACTGTTAGACAGGAGGAGAGTTTGAGAATTTGGTGGATCAGAGTTTATTTATAATTAGCATCTTCTTTATACTGACAACATATACTGTCGTTTAGTCATTGATGATTTCCAGAAATTTCTCCTGTAGTTTTTATCACTTACGTTTGTCCCCCAGGCCTAAAGGTGTGATACGAGGGTTTAATGTTGACAATAGTACAAATTCTAATCATAGTCCAAGGCAGAGCTTATAACACAGGTTTACATTGTCAATGCAGGAAATCTCATCGTCATTCAAACTGGCAGGCAGAGATTGTAGAAAATACCTGAACAGAACTTAAGGGCTGGAACCAGAATAATTAATTTATTCATGTTCAGTAACTCATGATGTCTGGTCTGGGTCACAGTGGAATCTTCACAACTAGGGACAAGTTAGATTAGCTATTCCACCTACTGCCATGTTGTTGTTTTTTTTTTTTTTTTTTTTGTGAGGAAATCAAATAACTGAGAGGAAACCCATGCAGATATGGGAAGAACATGCACAGAAACTCCACACAGAAAGTAGCCCAAGCCCAAGTAGCCCATGCAAAACCAGAATACGAAACTAAAAAAGACGCTCTATAGACATGCTAATCATAAGAAACAGGTACAGACAGTGGTCATGAAGTTTGGTCAGGGGAGAGCTGGAGTGGGAACAAGGAAAATGTTAGATCCAGTGTCCAACCAGAAACAAGACTGGTGTCTCTAATGGTGTACTACGCATAATATTCATATACTATACACTTGGCTCGTGAGTATTTTCTTAAATGTCTGCTTCTGCTTTCTGGGTTTCTAGTTTTTTTCTAGGTCTCAATAGAATGACTAAGGATTCCCTGAGAAAGCCAAACCAAAGAGCTCTTAAGAGTGTAGTACATGTTTGCTGGTTAGTTTTTGTATTAAATGAAAATGTCAAATTTCATGTAGTTGAACCAGGCCAGAACAACTGTTAATTTTAAAACCAAATTTTGTCATACAATTTATTAGGGCTCCTTTCAGTTTGACCCTGTGGGCAAAACCATAAAGATTCTATGTAGAACCATACCAAAAAAAAAGGTTTTTCCTCTAGAAATCCAGGAACATTTAACTAGGACAAAAACACATTTGAGGTGTGTCAGAGTGTTTTCCAGAGTGATCAGTGTACTCACATTAAAAGTATGCGTAGTATAAGAAAGATAGGAACTATTCTTAATGCCATACTTCACATGTAATGACTCCTTAATGTGGTCAATTTTTATTTATTTATTTATTTATTTATTTATTTATTTTTAATAACAGTTCTTCAGGGTGAATATCTGTCTAGCATGTTCTGGGACATCACACAGAGACAATGCTTTCCACTCAGGTCATTCATTTGACTGGATTTCATGTACAACATGTACGCACCTCATTGGTAAGAACGTCACACAGAGTAAAGGTCTATACTTGTTCATTCAGTCACTCAAAACACACGCAGGCACATAGGGCAGGAATTCTTGGGGAATTTCTACTCTACCTCGCAGGCAAATAAAATTAGCGGATGGTGACGATGGTGACAGAGTGTTCATTGTGGCAATCACACAATGTAGCACTTCATGTGTTTCTCACTGCGTCTGGTGGAAAGTCTTTGTGCTGGAGCCTGGCTTCAATTGCCTGAAGGGACATGTTCGTCCTTCTTCCCCTCTGCCCAAGACACGATAAAATGGCGACAAAGTGCAAGGATTAACTGATTACAGTGTACGACGTGATTATTCCTTCTCTATAAATATGAGATTACCACTCCTAGTCACTTAGCACTCATGACTATGATGTTTTTATCTATCTCAGTGGTTGGCTTTGGTGTAAGAAAAAACTTTCTATGTTGATGAGCAGAAAGATTTTGGACGAGAGAGTAGTGAAATCTGTTTAAACGTTTCTCAATTAATTGTCACACATAAATGTAAAAAAAAAAAGCCTATCATTGTATTTGTCACTAATTGTGATGACAATGCAGATGAAGAGAAATGTTTACTTCTTTTACATAACAATAAGTCAATGATTGGTGAAATGCACAATAATTTTCTGAATACAGATAGATGAGATGTATTTTTAATGTTTAATCTGCAGCAATGAACACGTTCCCCAACGTTTCATCATATATCCAAGTTCCTGGTCTCAGGACTGAGGAGCTTTAATTATATCTCTATTGATGAAAAGAACAAAAGTAAGTCGTAGTGTCATTTTCCAACTTGCATTCAACACACATTGTATTAGACCTGCCATTTCAAGCTGTCTAGATCCTACATTTCCAAAGATGCGTAGATTTTTCGATGTTCCGCAGTTCGGAACAAAGCCAAGCTCACATTTTGTGTTGTAGCAACCCGTGGGCAGATGAATTCTCATTGTGAGGACAGTATTCTATAAATATGTGATGCACTGTCACCCGTTAGATGAGCTCTTTGTGGATGGCAGTCAGTCATACATTCCTCAGTACAATTACACGTCGCTTCATGGTAGATGAACAGAGGGGCTTTATAAGCACTGAAAACGTACAAATGTTGCTTAAACTGTAAACCAAGATATCACAGAAATGATGGATGATGCCGTTCTAAAATAAGTTCAGAATAAATTGAGATAAGTCCACGTGCTTAATACAGAATGTGTAATTAGTTTTATTATCACTTGGAGAATTCCCCATGGCACATAGCGGCAAGATGTTTTCGGTGCAAAGAAACACGCTCTTTGTCTCACCATAGTTCAGTAGTCTGTTGCCCGAGGGGTCAATTTGCCTCCTGTTTCTGATCTTTATTTAGGTCTGTACATACATCTGAACAGATCTCCTTGTACCAGTTTTCCTCTTTACACCAGGATCCTCCAGACAGTAACTGCTTTAAAAACATGTCCTGATGAAGCGCTCATTACTGGGCAGTGCATGACTATAAAAAGCACACAGTGTACATTCTTAGAGAGATGAAGCAAATGAAGGAACCATTGTTCCGTTTATTATAAAAAATTTTATTTGTATTTGATTATTACACTAATGGTCTGAATAGTTTAACACATGCCCAGGGTTTGTAATCGAATCGTGTCTTTCAAACGTTAATATTACAAGCATGCTCACACAGATTTGAACTGTGAATGTGGCTACATTTGTACACTTGACTTGTTTGTGTATAAGGGATTATACTGTTTCCTTACACATTCTTAAAAATCAAACACTACAGGCGTTCATTCATTCTTTCAGTAAGCACTTTATCCTGGTCAGGATTGTGATGGATCCGGTGCCAATCCCAGGAACACTGAAATTGAGGTGAGAATAAAGCATGGAGGAGATGGCAGTCAATCAAAGGATATCACACACACACACACGCTCATTTACACCGAGGGGCAATTTAGCACAACCAATCTACCTCTGATGGTATGTTTGCAAGGTGGGAGGAAACTGAAGAACCGGAGTAACTTCACACAGAAATTGAGAAAACATCCATGCAGACAACAAACCAGAGCCCAGGATCAAACCTCAGAGCTATGACTCTCAACACAAGTTACAGAGGAACAAACACCTCTTCATTTCTAAAACGACATTCACGTGTTACCGCTTTCAATATTTTACCATGACTAAAATATATTGCACTAAATAATGTTTCAGCTCTGAAGAAAAAGAAAGCCTCTAGATCTCATTTGCTTCCACACTCGCATATGTCATAAATGTAGTATTGTGTTTCTGATCAATTTATATAGGACCTGAGAGGTGTCATCAGCTCGCATGGAACATGCTGCTTGTCAAAACTGCCAGGAAAAAAAGTGTAGAAGCTTATAAACAATAATAAACATTACCAGATAAATCAACCAATCAACTTCTTCATTTGCTATGTATAACGTAATTCCATTGATTAGACTACTGTAAATAAACTGCGCTCTAAGTTCTCTTATTTATTTAATTTCCCATGTTTTCATTCTTACACCCAACAACTTTTAAGGGACTTGGGACTCCAAATATGTGCTAAGATGTCATACAGTGAGGGCCCTGACATGTTAAGCACTGTGAAATTTTCTAATCCTACTTTATTGGGCTGCGGCTTGCTTACCACCAGGCTTCACTTTGCTAATTGCTGCCAAGCCATCACAGGTTAAATCAAGATCACAAATGTTTGAAGCAGACACTTTGTTTCCTACAGTGAGAATAACCAGCAATTCAGTTTATCACTTGCTTGTGATTGCTTTTCACCAAGTGGTAAGCTGACTCACTTTAACCCCCCCCCCCCCTCAATAATTCATAAATAATCAAGAAATCCTTTGACTGGTTCCTTTGCGTATTATATTTCCTCAACCTTTACTGTTTAAGTCTAAGTAAGAGATGTTTAACGTGGGCTGAAGATCAGATGCTGGTGCTGGAGCCAGGAACCAGCAAACCTCTTTAAGGATCGGCCCACGTAGTTGGTTTGAGAGCCAAATCATTACCTAATCAGATGTGGGCGTGTCCTAATGCAGAGCTTAAAAGTAATAACATGGTGGATTTTTACAAGTAGAGTAGAAAGCTTTATTGTACACTGAAGAACAAAATAACATTCTCTTAGGTCTTGGTGCAAAATGTTGTAGGAAGTGACAAAAGTGAAAAACTTTTTTTGTAGGAGTACAAATGGACAACAAAATACAAGACAATAAATAGACACTAAGCAAGTAGACTGGGGACATTAAGGACACAATAAATAGTGTGCCAGTGGGGGATGTAGAGTACGTCTAATATGACTGGAGTGGTGTGCAATGATTGAACTCTTAAAGTTCCTGAGTGTTAGGAGTAATGTCTATAAGATACACCTGCATTTGAGAACATGCAATACAGTATGTTGTCCTTCTTATTTGTCACTATAGCCGTTTATTTGAAGTGTGTAGCTGGCCAAAGGAACTTTTGCTAAATCATTAGCAGGGTTTCTGCAGTTTTCTGGCAGTAGAATGTCTTCTCAGATCACTGATTTACAGCATCATTTTGCTTCACATCATATTAATTAATTTCAGCACTTCAATGTTCATGTTTATCAGTGGTCATAAAGATAACTTCAGTTGCTGAAAATATCATCATAGCAATACCACCTCCATGCCCATGATGTGACCAGCTCTTGTTTCAGACTAGCAACATGTTCGAGCTGAAGTGGAACCAATTTTGCTACCCTACTGTCTGCGTCTGAACCCTACTTCATCTCCTCGTTGCTCTTCAAGTCTTTTACCTCTTGATGAAGCCTCCACATCCTCACATGGATGCCTGTCACTTTCCCATATTGTTCATCTGTATTATTATTTTTTTGTGTTGCCCACCCACAGAACTGCAGAGCTGATTGTAGATTAAATGAACACATTCCTGAGTTCAGTCCAGATGAAAGGCACTGCTCCGATTCCACTGATGAGCAGATTTTTAACTAGAGGCAGCCTCCCATCTGGGTTCAATATGGCTCTTGTCACATCTTTACCCAAAGTTCTTTTTGATTTGATGTATCAAAGGCCTGCTAAGCTATCTCTCAGTTCTACCTAAATTAGTTGTGTTAGAGGTATTTGAGATCTTTAAGCTCTTTCATTTTGTTAACCGCACAACTATGTTAAGTGTTTTTAAATGGATAGCCATGGAAGGAGATGTTTTCTTCAACTCAGATGCTGGAAAACAGCACCTCAGGCTTCAGTACTGAGTCCCTGTGTTTAGAATAACACTATATCTGGTTAGCTATTAAGTCAGTAGTAATTAGTGCTTAACTGTAGCTGTGTGTTCTTTTTTGATATCAGCTTTAGAAGCATAGAAAATGGCAGTGTTTATACTACATTTTTTTTTTGTTCGTAACAATTTTTATTGATTCTCATACACTTTTCAGAGTACAACAAAATACAGTGCCTTGCGAAAGTATTCGGCCCACTTGAACTGTTTGACCTTTTGCCACGTTTCAGGCCTCAAACATAAAGATATAAAACTGTAATTTTTTGTGAAGAATCAACAACAGGTGGGACACAATCATGAAGTGTAACGAAATTTATTGGATATTTAAAACTTTTTCAACAAATAAAAAACTGAAAAATTGGGCGTGCAAAATTATTCAGCCCCTTTAC
>JAFFST010025275.1:49524-59911 GCA_022414735.1 Noturus placidus | reverse complement strand
AGATCAATGTTTAAACCCAGTACATGGCTGAAAGGATATTTCTGGTGTGAAAGTCAACATTTATGGTGCTGTGACCCGGATGGCAGCCAGATGGAATACCCAAAGAAACAGCTGACTGATCACCATTTGTCCTTTTGATTTCAAGTAATGGTCAGGCTTCAGGACAGTGGACTTTGCACTTTCCTGTTTCTTGATCATGTGACAAGATGTGTTTTTTTTTTTTGTCTTTTTAACATCAAGAGAGAGAAAAAAGTGAGGCCGGAAGGAATGAAGTTTACAGCAGCTATAACATAAGTAATAACAGGAACAAACTTGTCTCTTGACAGTGTAAACAAGACATTGATTATTTCCCTATAATAGCACATCCCGAAGAATTTTATTACAGAATAATGTAAGTAATAAAATGGGGGTGAATGGGGTCACTGTTTCAATTTGCTTCTGCAAATATTGCTGAGCTCTCCAGTGTTGTAAAATGTATAGCCCAGCTCTCACCAAGCATACAACATTAACAGCCTCAAAAGCACCTGTGGAGCAAATATGACAGCATAGTACACTGTGTAAAAAAGTAGGAGTTCAGCTATTTATTTTTTTTGTTTATCTCTTTACAAAACATCTTTCAAATAGCAATAGGAATTAAAAGGAAGATATATAAGACTCAAAGGTATACTTTATCCATTAAATTCCTGGGACATGTCAGTAAGGTCACTCTTGTACATCCTTTTAGTAGATCTTGGATAGGCTTTAAAATTATTTACCAGATAATAACCTATAATAAGACTTTATTATAACATTATTCTTAGATAAATATAACACATATAAGCACTTCAATTGAAGAGCAAATGTGCAGCATGAGCACTCGCAGTTTTAAGAGTTGGGATTTTGGATCTTTCGGAGCCATAAATTGCCTAGAGGGCAAGGAACAACAGCATTGGATTCCAGTTAACAAAGGTGAAATAGTCAAATCTGACAAAACAAAACCCCATCAGGTTTTCTATTCACATCCAAACACACTCATATAAACTGTAAATATATAGATGAAGGAAAGGTTATAAAAGGAGCTTGTGCATGGAATATAAGTACTCTAAAATCTCTCATGATCTTTCACCATGGTGTTCTTTTCAAGTAACGTCCACAACAGAAAATGAGATTTGTGGAAGGTTACGCATTCGCTTGAGGCGATAATGCAATAACCTTTCAGAACTCTTCAGAAGTTTCTCGATGGTTGTTAAGATTTATTCACACAGCGCAGCAGGAAAAATTGGGTAAGATGCTGCAGTAATACAATAAACCTTAGAAAACTGGTATAAGTAAATGGTGACAACAAATTAAGTAGTCCTAATATAAATTGTAACCATTTTTAGTCATGTGTTACGTACTGGTTGTGGAGACAAGCGTAGGCAACGACGAATCCAGGGAGCGAGAATCACAAAGATGTCTGTAACAACAATCAAGGGATAAGCCAAGGAAACGTAAGTCGTATGTCCGTAAAGAAGTCTGTAACAACAATAAAGGGATTATCCAGGGAATCGTAAGTCGAATGTCTGTAAAGAAGTCTATAAGCCAGCAAAATCCAAGAACGTAATCAAGTGCTTAGTAAGGACTGTTTTTGTGATACATGGCGTTTA
Organism: Noturus placidus; assembly: GCA_022414735.1. Classification (NCBI taxonomy): domain Eukaryota; kingdom Metazoa; phylum Chordata; class Actinopteri; order Siluriformes; family Ictaluridae; genus Noturus; species Noturus placidus. The sequence continues at coordinate 58,286 of JAFFST010025275.1, read as the reverse complement.
CTTCGCACCGTGCTGTCACTAACGAGGGCTTATATAACCTTGTATGTCACACAGGTGTGTGCACTCAGTAATCCGGTGAATTTGAGTGCAGGCGTGGCTGGGAAATGTAGTTCTTGTCGGTGCTGCGACTACAAGTTCGCCGTGGCGTAACACCATGTCATTACCTTTTCAGCATTATGAACTGATTTTTCAATATGCAGGCCTCAGAGACGAATGGTTATCGTCTCCTCAAGGACGCCTCTCCATCTCCTTTGCTATAAATGGTATATATGTCCAATAATGATTGTTGGAGACATCATAAGGCAGGCGCATTACAAAATCATGAACAAACTCCTTTCGACAAGCAACACCATGATTCTAAGACGAAACGTCAACTTTGCGGAAAGAGATAAATATTTTGCAAACAATTATTGATCATTTTTATACCGTAATATTGTTGAATTCTCAAATCTGATTGGACAGAAGGTGTGTTGATTAATTTTTACATAAACGCATATGGCTCAGACAGTAATGTCAGCGGTAATTCAAATGTTATTTAACAAAGCCAAATAACCACTAATATGGTGAAATATACATGTAAGGAGAGGTTTATTTATTTATTTATGTTTATTTTACAGCATTTACCGTTTATGGAAGGAGTCTGCAGAGTCAGAGCTTTGTAACAGGCAGAATGTTTTCCACCATGGAAGAGTCTTCAATATTTTTCTGCAGCATTTTAATTTTGTCTTATTAATTTCAAGTGAGAGAAAGTAAAATAGAGGCATTTTATATATAGTTGATATTAAAGAGTAAGTGATACCAGGAACAAATTTGTCATTTACAAATTTCACAACATTAAACCTAACTATTAATGCTTAAAAAGCATGACACATTGTTTAATAATGCATTGAAAATGGCAATCAATGGGAAATCACTGTGGTACCACAGCAATGTCTCAGTGCTTATATGTTTTTTTTTTTAATTAAAGAATTACATTGTACAATATATCCATTTATAGTTATGTTTAATGTTGTGAAATAACAATAAAACAAGTTAGTTTCTCTTTATTTTGGAGCAAAACAAAACACACAGCTTTACTGTTACAGAGCACTGTCACTGGAGACTCCTGCCAAGAATTAGGCATCTCTCCATGTAAATGTAGGAATAATAACATATTAATGACAGACGTGGGTGCACGGTGGTTTAGTGGTTAGCACGTTCGCCTCACACCTCCAGGGGTTTGATTCCCACCGTGGCCCTCTGTGTGCGGAGTTTGCATGTTCTCCCCGTGCTGAGGGGGTTTCCTCGGGTATTCCGGTTTCCTCCCCCAGTCAAAAGACATCCATGGTAGGCGGATTGGTATGTCTAAAGTGTCTGTAGAATGAATGGGTGTGTGAGTGTGTGTGCACGGAAGGCGCCTCTCCTGGTGCACCCTGGGCAATGTTCAGTATCATACTGCTGAGCGGTTAATCCTTCCACCATGATGGTTCCACTATAAAGCTTAACCTCGACACGAAAAGATGAAGAAGAATGACAGAATTAATATAAACCTGTTATTTGCTGTACTGCAAATATCCTATCAGGACCCTCTGACCAATCGCAATCAAGCATTCAACAGCACTGTGCTGTAAACTTTATTGAATGGACCATTCTGTAATTCTGCACAAGATTTTAACACTTTTTTTTGTGTGTTTTATCCTTCTTCACTATGTCTATTCCCTTTTGAACTTATTGTCTCTGTAGAGTTATTTAAGCTTTTGTCTCAAATGTTCATTATCTATATTTAGTTGAAGATTTGAATGCCAAATTTTCCATATGGGCAATGATGAACTTAATTTGTTTTTATTCAGTTGTTTTTATGACAGTTGGATTAAGAACACAATCTCACAATTGCAAGTTAATTAAAATTTCCTTAAGCCATCTCTAAGGAAAAGCTATGAACACAGTAACCACTGGAATAGCTCTATTTATGCAAATTCCTGTCAGATTTCATCTGATGTTGCCCTTTTTGTAAATACAAGCCAGGCTTACAGAAGTTTATAGATTTAAAAGTCTCCACATGTTGGCTATTTCCAATTGGAGAAAGTTCTCCTCAACCCTTGAGAGACATTAAAAGTCATCATGGGAAAATGGCAATGAAGCGGATGTAAACAAAATAACCATAAAATTTGTGCTAATGTGGTCCAGTGTATACAAGTTAGCATAATTTCCTCCAATGCTGTGCTGGAGTACTATTGATCTCCCTTGGTGTCAATGCCAGAAGCTTTGATGGGGAATCTCTTCTAAGGTGAGTGCTAGTGTCTCTTATGGGACTACTGTAGCTGGGAGATGGTGGAGTGTAGCTGCAGGATTTCTGATGCGGATTTAAATTCAACTCAGGAACTTCTCACCACTGCTTTTTTTCTCGCACATGCTTTCTGTCTGCTAGCACCCACAACTAACCTCCAGGATTTAAAAACAATAGGGTGGGTATGTGCAGCACAGACTCATGACTCCCTAAGAATCTCAAAGTATTAGCACCAAACGAGTCATGTGAAAGTGCATGAGATGGGGTTAGAGCTAGTTTTTTTCTTCTTATGCTTTTTTTTTATTTCTTTTTAAGAAATCATCCTCGCTCATTAGATTTGTTGCCGTTTATGTGAGAATAGGTTGGTATGGAGCCTGTATGTTTACGTGTGAAAGTGTAGTGATGGACACACTGCTGTACACAATCTTTAAGCTCCTTTTAAATTCTCTATGAAATATTCTGTACATCTTCTCATTTACAGCCAATGCAGTGCTAGGATGAGATATTTTGTCAGGTTGCCATGGAGATTGTCTTGTTTCATTGGAGGAAAATGAATCTGCACTGTAGCTGTCTGTGAATGTGTGTGCGTTTGTGGGAAAGAGCATACGATTGTAAAGCTCATGGACAGAAGGAGCTTTAAAGGAAAAGAGTGCAGGGTTTAAGTTCAGATAAGTAGCAGCATTTTGAAAAGGCTAAAATATAGTCATGATTTATTACAGTGAAATGTAGTTTGATCATATTTACGCAATAGGCTTGTGTGATATAGATTTTTCCCTGCTCGACTTTGCCATCTAAAAAAAATCTCAATAAATGATTCAATTGTCTAGGAATGATAGCCTGAAACCATTTCAGGTGTACAAATGGTGAATATGGTGAGTATGAAATGGTGTAATAATATTACTAGCTGTCTGGTCAGGAGCTGCTTGATGGCAGTGTGAATCATGAAAAGGAATATTTCATTCTTGATATAACCTTTTTACAAATTGATTGTCTAATATTCAAATGAGCAAATTTTCTCTATTAATCTGCTGCTCTATTGAAGGCTAAGAGCACTAACAGGTGCAGAAGAAAATAAAACAGCGTATTTGATCAAATTTTAATTGTCATAATGTAATACTGTATATACTTGTCTATTGTTAAGTAAGTGGTATATTGATATATTGATTTTATTTCATATCAGTGGCCTCAAAACATTCTCAAAGCGAGGGTGCGTTTTTCAAGCAGGAGAGATTACTAATGTTTCATTGGAGGAAGGGGGCGGGGCTTCCAGGGTGTCAGTAAAGTCACCTGCCAATGCCTCATCTATTTATCTTTTTGTTTGTTTGTTTGTTTGTTTGTTTTTAGGGGTGGGGAAGGACGACTGACCTTTTTTAAAAATATATATATTTTTGAGTGATAACTAATAGCAACATACTCTTTTATTTAAATAATCAGATTAATAAAATTGAATTAAATTAAATTAATCAGAACCAAAGAAAAATGGGAAGGATGGATGGAGGGAGGAAGATTAATATAAATATAAAGAAGGCAGCTACATGAAGAAAAGAAAAGAACAGAAAAAGGGTACAATCCTAGTTCAATATTCCTAAGAAAAAGACTTTCTTTCAGTACGTAAATAAATAGATGTGACAATATAGCCTGACTACAAGGTCACTCTCACTTTTCACTTCAATAATTGACCAATCAATTATATAAAGATTGCCGTAAGTAGCTTCAGGACTCTAAATATTTAATAATGCAAAGAGCCAGCATTCTATTGACAGAACACAGCTCTTTCTAGCAACAATCAGTCTGTTTGCAGCCATATTCTTAGCCATAAATATTCTTTTATTCATAATTGGCAGATTTAACTGAGTTTCATTATTCTAGAGTACAGCTGACTTTGACTACGTATGGCTTTCCAAAACCATATGAACACATGTGCACAATGAACCCCTGCAGGTAAATGCATTGACAACAACAATATACAACAATTTATAATCAAAAGGATCTCTAGGAAACAAAGAAGGGTGACATCAATCTAAAGAACCTCTATTGAGCGTGTGTGTGTGTGTGTGTGTGTGTGAAACAGAAAGCTTTTGAAAACATTTTTCCACATACGATATATATATATATATATATATCATATTTTCAGTAATTCCATTGACAGTACAGCATAAAATGCCTCATTGTTCCTTTGTTTAGCTCTAGTACAAACTGAACTTGATAGAGTGAGAATTTTTCTGTCTATATTTGCTGAAATAAATCTTGGACAGCTCTGAAGATCACATATTATTTATCGATGTTAATATGCAGGGGGTGCACGGTGGCTTAGTGGTTAGCATGTTCACCTCACACCTCCAGGGTCCAGGGTTCGAGTCCCGCCAGGGCCATGTGTGTGCGGAGTTTGCATGTGTGTGCAAAGACATGCATGGTAGGCTGATTGGTGTTTCTAAATTGTCCGTAGTGTATGAATGTGAGTGTGTATGTGATTGTGCCATGCGATGGACTGGCACCCTGTCCAGGGTGTACCCCGCCTTGTGCCCGATGCCTCCTGGGATAGGCTCCAGGTTCCCCCGTGACCCTGAAAAGGAGTAAGCAGTTGAAGATGGATGGATGTTAATATGCAAGGTGTGCAAGGATCTTTCCTTTAAATACAGATCAGTGAAAGCGGCATAAATGGTGGGCACATCTCTAATGCAGGCTTAAGTCTTTAATGAAGTTAAGGTATTTGCTATTCATATGGAAATTGGTTCAGAGAAATCTTGCTCTTTGGGTGTGGATTTGCAAACTGTAATTGCATCCATTTTAATAAAAAAGTCAGAGTGAATAGATGCATGCATGACTAGAATTGAGGACCCTAGACAGAGCATATACTGTATTTCTCCCAAAGTTTCTCTACCATTTAATAGTACTTGACTTGTAGCCCTTAAAAAGCAATTATGATTGCATCATTAAATACAAATAAAATATACTTCACATATGGACAGCTTGGACCAGCTAGCAGGTGATTATTGTTTTTATTGTTGTTGTTTTGTTCTATGGTCAATAACATCATTTCCTGCACACACATATATGCTATGGTTTTGAAACCATTTAACATATGCACTCACCGACCATTTTATTAGTTACACATTTACAACCTGCTCGTTCATGCAGTAATTCAATTCAACCAAGTTATCCAAGATTTTCACACACAGCAGTCTCTTATATATATATATATAAGCATCCAGTGAGCAGCACTTACTGGAGCTCAAATAACCAGTTGAAAATTGGAAAAATATCACCTGCTCTTTTTTTTCTCCCCTTCAGCTGTCAAGTTTCAGTCAGTCTGTGCTCCCTGTAGCCACAGATTCCTGTTCTTGGCTGACAGGAGTGGAACCTGATGTGGTCTTCTGCTGTTGTAGCTTATTCACCTCAAGGTTCAATATGTTGTGCATTCTGAAATCCTTTTTGCTCACTACGGTTGTAAAGAGTGCTTATTTGAGTTACTATAATCTTCCTGTCAGTGTGAACCACTCTGGCTATTCTCTAGACTGTTCACTAGAGGCTGTTGCGCTGGATAATTCCATGAGCTCAGCAATAACTGAAATACTCATACGGTCAATGAGATCACATATTTTTTCCCAGTTCTGACATTTTATATGAATATTAACTGATGTTCTGAAGCTCTTGACCTGTATCTCTATTGCGCTCCTGCCACATGACTGGCTGATGTACAGTAGCAGATTTACAAGTTTTTCGATTAATGTGACCATTATGTAGATACCCCATGCAGAAGGTGCATACACTTTTCCTTTTCATTTTTCTTGATGATTGCAGAATTTTATGTCAATGCTTTTCTTACAACATTTCACACAAAATGTCTAGTTAAGCAATATCACATGAGCAAGAGTGCTTTTATACCATATCATAGTGATGATATGTTTTTACATCATTAAAGGAAATAGTTCCCAAACAAGGCACAGCTGGATAAAGTGCTGCATGTTGCCCATGTCCAAGGTGTCCGTAGTGTATGAATGGGTGTGTGAATGTGTATGTGATTGTGACCTGTGATGGATTGGTACCATGTCCAGGGTGCACCCTGCCTTGTTCCCGATGCTCCCTGGGATAGGCTCTAGGTTCTCCACGACCCTAAAGAATAAGCAGTATAGAAGATGGATAACCCATCGCAGGTCACAACTGATAATGATATATACATATTTATTTATTCATTTATATATACATAATTATTTTCTTCGCATACTCCAGCATGTTAGGAAGTTGGGGTCAGAGCTGATATGACGCCTCTGGAGCAGTGAGGGTTAAGGGCCCAACATTGGCAGCATGGCAGTGGGGCCCGAACTTCAGTAACCCAGAGCCTTAAACTACAAGCCACGACTGCCAGTTTGCACACACGTTCATACACTACAGAGAATTTGGACATGCAAATCAGCCTACAACACATGTCTTTTTTCTAGGGAACGAAACCGAAGGAAACCCCCAAAGAATGGGGAGAACATTCAAACTCTGCACACATGTCGGAAGCGGGATTCAAACCCTCAACCCTGGAAGTGCGAAGCAAACGTGCTAACCCCTAAGCCACAATAGTACACACATATACCACTATTAGAGTGATTAGCAGAATGTTTTGTTTGTTTGTTTTTTTGGTTTCCATGTTCAAATTCTTGATTTTATTGTTTGCTAAACCAGGTTATCACATATTAGTAAACACTAAACTCATGCCTGATCAATAACTAAATGGTACAGTACTGCATTATGGAGGTTGCTGCTTCTGTTACCACAAAAAAGTTTGAAATGATGGGAAAGCAGGAGTACCATTTGGAATAAAATTTCCCAGAAGAATTAAATAGAGCAGGTCTGATAGGTTCTGTCCAGCTAAAGTAGAATGAAAACATATTAGTAATTGACTGCCTGTCAGTTTTGGGTCATGCACTGCCTTTACTATATGTGATTGCCTCAAAAAGAAGTGGCTGCTATTTCAAATCCACTCACCTCTCCTAAAGGGCAAAGCCAATGCCAGCTCTCAGAGTTGTATAGTGCGTATAAATACAAATACTGTCTGTACAAATAAAGTATGGCACTGTTTGACTCACTGCCTCTAGCAGACCTGAAGACCTGATTTATACCCAGTTCTTCATCTCTTTCGTCCTAAATATTTTAAATCTCTATCTGTGTGTGAAGAACATTTAAAGTTTTCAATCCATGCCTGCTGCACTGGGCATCTTTGTCATAACAAAACACACAGACATATTGAATGACTGTGTACATGTTTGATTGTGTATGTGTTTATTTACCAAAATTTACTCAAATAGCTCTGTTGGCAATTTCATAAAATAAAGTTCTTGATTAAAACATTATTCTGGTTACACAGAAACCTAATTGATTAGTCTAAAAACTAGTAGCTAATGTAATGTAATGTAATAAAGTACTGCTTGCTGGTTCGTTAGTTAGGTGCATTAATATAGACTAAGATGAACAGTAAATAATCATTATGTAGCACAGTGTGCTTTTGCACCCTCTGAAAAAAAATCAGCAAGTCGTTGGCCAGGTGATGGCTACGTATAGCGTGACAGTTATATGGCAGCTTTTCACTTGAATTTATGTTGCTCAGTTTCCACAATACCATGCGTGTTCCAAATTTAGAAAATGTCATGAAAAAGAAATTGCACAAGTAGCAAAAAAATAAATAAATAAACAAACAAACAAATATATATATATATATATATATATATATATATATATATATATATATATATATATATATATATATAATGGAAGCAACCAAATATGAATTAGTGATTATTAATCACAAATAATAATTACAAATGAAAAAGACAGCATTGATTCCGAATACAAAATATTCCAAAGGTCCATTTATTCATTCATTTTAACATGGGTGAGAGGCGGGACAACTCCACGCATGCACTTATTCACTTCAATTTCAAATAGGCAAACTACACAGTACAAATTATATTGGAAGGAAATCTTCAGGAAGGAACCTGGAGGAGACCCACATGGACATGAGGAGAACACACACAGAAACCTCAGACAGATAGTACCCTAAGAATCAAAATCAAATAAGGAGAACTATAAGGAGGCAATGCTATCCACTGCAACACTGTGAATATAAATGTGTCAAAAAAATTTACAGAATAATTGATGGTGGAGTGGCTGGACACTGTATATCCCCTCATGTCTATGTTACCTTCCGGTTCTCCCTTTTAGATATGCTGTCATAGCTAGTTTTGCTTGCACTCTGCACACAAAGTACATTATCCTACATACGCACATGCACACACACACACACACACACACACATACATATATATATATACAGTGCCTTGCGAAAGTATTCGGCCCCCTTGAACTGTTCGACCTTATGCCACATTTCAGGCCTCAAACATAAAGATATAAAACTGTAATTTTTTTGTGAAGAATCAACAACAGGTGGGACACAATCATGAAGTGGAACGAAATTTATTGGATATTTCAAACTTTTTCAACAAATAAAAAA
>JAFFST010025275.1:24974-35980 GCA_022414735.1 Noturus placidus | reverse complement strand
GTATGTGTGTGTGTGTGTGTGTGTGTGTGTGTGTGTGTGTGTGTGTGTGTGTGTGTGTGCACTCAGATCTACAGGTGTGACTGTGTCCCCTAGTGTGTAAAGGTCTAATCTCCTCATTTGTCTCCTGCGTACCACAAGAGAACATAAAAGCTTTTTTTTGTAAGCCCCATGCTCTCCACATTTTTTGTTGAGTCATGCTCATTGATCATTGAAAATCAATTTGCATTTTTCCTCCCTGAGAGGTGATGCACTATAGCACGCTTGCGGTCTTGCTTACCAACACAAAGACAAAATTGCCAGTGTTGCAGCATCTAAAAATAGCAGTCCTACTATGACACGGTCATCTTGCCGTAACTAGAGGCCTCTTTACGCTGCGGGTGCACACTCTGCTCCTTCAAATATGTCCAAATAAATTCCAAGCTCATAGGTGCGAGGTCAGCATCTCCCTGATGTGCACATGAATCACTGCAAGCCAGGCTCAGGCCTCAAGTCTCAGCAAAAGTATAGGTTCACGTTTTAAGTTTGCCTATCATGTTCCAGTAAAAAAAAAATATATAATAATAATATATATATATATATATAAATTCACAATGCATTATGGGGTAAGGATGTTTAACAGGACTGTTGTGGGTTGGGTAAGAGAAATCAATTACTGTAAAACAGTTACAAGAGAGCTTTTTCTGGAATACTTTGCCTCTCTGAAAAGAAGCAAAATAGAAAACGCACTGTATGGCAATATTAAAATTTTTAGGTGTCTATGAAATTATATGAGTATAACAAGTCTATAAAGTATTTAAACAACATTACAATCAGGTGCATAAATGAATAAATTTGTTATTTAATAAATACACTCACCAATCCTGTGACAGTGCAGTGGAATCCAAAAAATCATGCAGATACAGGTCAAGAGCTTCAGTTAACGTTCACGTCAAACATCAGAATGGGGAGGAGGTGATCTCTAGGAGTTTAACTGTGGCATGAATGTTGGTACCGGATGGGCAGGTTTGAGTATTTCTATAATTGCTGATCAACTGGGAATTTCACACAGAACAATCTTTAGAGTTTTTACAAAATGCTGCAAAAAAACAACAACAACAACAACAACAACAACAAAACACATCCTGTGAGCAGAGGGTCTGCAGGCAGAAACACCTTGTTTGTTAAATAAATAAATAAATAAGTAAATAAATAAATAAATGAACTGGCGATATTTTTTTCTCTGATGTGCAACTGTCCAGTTTTGGACAGTCTGTACCCATGACAGCCTCAGATTCCTGTTCATGGCTTACAGGAGTGGAACCCTGTGTGGATTTTTCTTGTAGCCCATTCACCTAAAGTTTTGATGCATTTCCTCTCAGCACGGTTGAAAAGAGTGATTTGAGTTACTATATCTGTCCTGGCAGCTCAAACCACTCTGGCCATTTTCCTCTGACCGCTCTTATCAATAAAGAGTTTCCACCCACAGAACAGTTGCTCACACAGTTTTTTTTGTGTACCATTCTGTATAAACTCTAGAGACTGTTGTGTGAGAAAATCCTAGGAGATCAGCAGTTTATGAAATACTCAAACCAGCCCATCTAACATCAATAGCCATGCCATGGTAAGTCACATGACTGCATTTTTGGGGGGGATTTTTTGTGTGCATTGTACTGCTGCTTTCCAATTGGCTGATAAGATAACTACATGAATGTGCAGGTGTACCTAATGAAGTGTTAATCAATCAATAAAACAGTGTACTTATGATATGGCCAAGCTTGAATATGAACAGCATGAAGTGTTTGAATACTAATTCACATCCACTCACATACAGTTGGATTTCCATAGGAAACAAGCTAACGTTAGGGTGAGGACGTTCTGTGTTGTTAACACAGACTGTTGTCTTTCCCCCAGAGGAGCTTGTCCCCATTCTCCACATATACTGCTCAAAAAAATAAAGGGAACACTCTGTTCCCTTTATTTTTTTGAGCAGTGTATATCCTGCTGCCCCACTACCCTCAATTCTTAGCCTCAAAAAGACCACACCGATGACAAACTGGCAATGGGGTGGGAGCAGAGGAAAAAAAATCAGAGACCAGAGGAGAGAAGGAGAGGGATTCCTTGATGCCTGAAAAATAGGCTACTTATATGACAGTAACTCAAACAGGAGATAAATAAGCCCTTAGCTAAATGTGCTCAGAGTTGGAATACAGTGTACGCGCTTATATCTGTAATGAGTTTAACCGGTTTCATGGACTGCAAATGACCGCTAGCATGTAATGTTTACCAAGCCTTCAGAAAAATGTCTCAGCTGCTTTCCATATTCAATATGCCTCCTGTTTTCCATATTAATGGCCCACACATCGAACATCATGCAGCTGGTAGAAGCACTTGAGCAGGACTACCACACAAAACACAATCTGAAGCAATTATCTGATGAAATAGCCAAGATAAAGAGTGCAATGATACTGACCATGACTATAAATAGGTTCTTCATGTTTTTCTTCATGTAAAATAAATAAACAAACATAAATAATCTGAATGTCCTCTGGAGAATCCTTTCAAGTTTCTCAGTAGGTCTCAACTACAGTGTTTCCCTATCAGAAGAAGTTACAAGCTAAAACCTTTTCAGGGAAAAAAAGAATCCATAACCATAGAAAGAACCCCTTGATTTACCCCCCCAAGCACAATAGTTTGAATTCAACTACACTTTCAGCATGTTTAACAACAGACTGTCACAAAGCATCTTTATAGAATTCTGGATGTCCCTAACAAGTAAACCAGATGCATCAGCAGCAACATCAGGAAGAAACCTTGAGAAGAACCTGACTCAAAGGGGAACCCGTCTTGTTCTGGGTGACATCGGATACTGGGAATATAAATTATAAATCATTACTCTTGTATATCTGCAAACTATAAAGTCAACTTGTGAAATAATTGCTTGAAGCTAGCATGAAACTTAGGGTATAGGTTTTGAAAAGTTTCAAATGCCAAGTAAACAACTGAGCAAAATTCAATTAGTCTTCGATAAACTTTGAAATTTGTAGTGGACTCAGGAGTTCCATGTCATAATATATAAGCTGAAGTTACACAGTAAGGTACTCCAGGTTAATCAGTCTTGATATTCACATAAATAATAACCAATCCCGGCTGCAGCCAACACTCTCTAATAGAAATCCAGCAGAGCATGACTGTAATTGCCAGTACTGAATAACTGCATCTCTCGCACTCTCTCACACACGTCCACAGATTATTGCTCTTTACAAGTCCTGCAGCTATAAAAAACTAGCAGATTTGGATAAGTACTTTCTGGACCCAGTAGCGCTTATAGCACTTATAAATCTGAAGGAAAGAAACAGCACTGTAGCACAGCTGTTCAAACGTCTGACCTTTAACCTTCGCTTTATGACAGTTTAATGATTATAAATTGCCCCCTGAAAAAGGCTAATGCAGCACGACCTGTTTTCTACAAGTAGCCCAAAGCAAATTATCCTCAATAGCCATGTTCATCAACGTGCAGCTCCAGCATTCGCATGAAATAATCTGGATTGCATCATCAAAGCAATGGCAGACTCAAAAATGTCAAATGAATGAATAAACAGCTTCTTGTTTAAGCCTGCATGAGCTCCTTTCATGTACTGTAGTACCGGGATTCTCAGCCTAAAATCAATCAATCAATCAATCAATAAATAAAGTTTCATCCTTTAAAATCTGACAAGCTAATAACACAACAGCTAATCACCAGATCAGCAATCTGTATTTATATGCTAAGCATATTACAAGCCAGAACACCAGGTAGGAGATCAGAGCTTTGCATTATCCATCTAATGCATACTAATACAGCTGGGGGAAAAATAAATAAATAAATAAATAATATAATATAAAAAAAAAAACCCCACACCACCTCTCCTGATTGAATTGTACGTGCAGAGATGCATATAAAGCATGTGCAAGGCTCGTGAGGGATTTGTTGTGCTCGTTGAGATGCAGAGTGAATACACGCTTCAGAGAGCAATCTAAGTTTTATTTTCAATAAAACAAAGACTCTGTTGCCTAACTAAAAATACAAAAATATGCACTCCAAAAAAGAAATGAGGATCAATGTACACTTGTGCGTGTTGTCATAAAGGAAAAGCCATACGTGTGGAAAGGTTCGCCGTGTTTAGATTGCAGTCTTTACGCAGTGGCGCGTGATCTCCGAGACTCGTCTTTAATGTTAAAGCTTTGGGAGTTTAATAATAATAATAAGAAGAAGAAGAAATAAATGAAAGGGAAATCAAACAGAAGAAAGGAAGAATCCAGAGAGCATCATCTGCAACAATGCGTCCCTGTGCGGCTCGGGTGAACTTCCCAGCATCCAATATGCGCAATGATCAATGGCCATGGGGTTACTCTGGTGAAGCAAGGTCCGTGGTGTTCGGGGTGCACCAGATCACACGGCACGAGACAAAAAGGGCGTTGTCTTTGCACGCACTGGAGCTTTAAAATCAAAAGCGCACATTCCTTAAAAGTCTTGCAAGGAAGGTACGGGCAGCCCTTGAGGCATGCGCGTGCGCTGTCCGGAGATGCTTTTTCTCGACAAAAAAAATAATAATACAAAAAAAAAACCAAACTCGACCTCGCAAATCCGTTCATTGTTTTCCGTCGAGCAGTGAGAGCTCCTCCAGAATCCCGCTGGCGTCCACGCGCCTCCGCTCGCGTATGAGCTCCTCGAGGCTGCGGAAGACGAGCGTGTGCGCGGTGCTCTCGGAGAGGTGCACCTTGAGCAGGTAGCGTTGTCCGGCTGAGTGCGCCTCGCCGCCCGCCTTGAACTCGCGCTTGCCGAAGCGGCACCACGCGGCGAAGCTCTCCGAGCTCGTCCAGCACACGTCGGCGTGGTTTAGCCCCAGATGGCCGTTCGCGTTGCGCACCACCAGGTCGGGCGGCAGCGGCCGGAAGCGGTAGCGGTCGTTAGCGATGCGCCCGCGACGGCCGCCGCTCACGTCAAACAGACTGTCCTTCCGGATCTCGCCCTTGTGCAGGTGGATCACCTGGTCCTCGCCTTCGAACACGGCCCAGTGCGGCGCCTGAGCGCTCGCCACCAGCTCGAGCACGTCGCCCGGCTTGCACATGGAGAGCAGCGTGGGCACCGGGTACACGCGCAGGTCCTCGCGCGCGCGCACCTTGGAGAAGATGCATTCGTGACAGCAGAAGGCCGAGTACTCGAGCTCATCCAGCGTGTCCACGACGCCTTCCTCGTCCGGGCTGCGTTCGAGCGACCGGTCGTCAAGCTCCTCCTCGTCGTCGGAAAAGAAATACGCGACTCCGACGCGCAGCTCGTCCTTCTCCACGCCCGACGGATCCCCAGTGGGTAGCTCGCTATAGCTCAGGTGTGTGATCCGGTCCAGTTGGTTGCCCATCAAGGACGGGAGAGGCTCGCGAGAGGCATGGAAAGCTGCTTCTGCAACCCCCCCCCATACACACACACACATCTCCTATTCGATGCCTTTAGAAAAATGCACATCTCTCACACTAGACCTGAACACCTGTACAGCTCTTTTCGTATCCACACTCACAACGCATGAAGTCTCATGTCTGAAATGAATACCTGCGTATTTCCGGGCGCGCACGGCTAACTGATCTTCCTCTCCATGCGTGTTTCACCGTCCTCTACGCCAAACAAAAGGTCCCCCCCACTTCTTCGCTGCTCAGAGCTCAAACTACTCTTCAACTCGACGCACCGCCTCACTTTAAATAGAAGTGAAAACCCCGCCCCCGAGCACCAAACCCCTCCCTCTGTGAAGCTGATTGGCTCCTTGACCGTATTGTTTAAGACGGAGCGCATTGCTCATCATACTACAATAGGCGTATCATATGTGTAGTCAGTCTACAGCAGTGTTTCCCAATCCTGCTGCAAGAGTCTCTCTGTAGTCTGCACGGCACATGTAGTGTTTCCCTGTCTCATCACTTCTATTTAACCACCAGAAACATAAGCACACTAATGTGGAGTGCAGTGCAACTCCAGGATTTGGTCTGGAGACTAAAAGCACCCTCTGGCACACTGAAAACACCAAAGCAATATAAACTGCACCGTCTAGGCTTGAATATTAATGAAACTTTTTGTGGATCTGTTTTTCATATTATTTGTCCATCCATCCATCCATCCATCCATCTTCAACCGCTTACTCCTTTTCAGGGTCACGGGGGAACCTGGAGCCTATCCCAGGGAGCATCGGGCACAAGGCGGGGTACACCCTGGACAGGGTGCCAGTCCATCACAGGGCACAATCACATACACACTCACACACACTCACACACCCATTCACACACTACGGACACTTTAGACACGCCAATCAGCCTAACATGCATGTCTTTGGACTGGGGGAGGAAACCGGAGTACCCGGAGGAAACCCCCGACACACGGGGGAGAACATGCAAACTCCGCACACACACGGCCCTGGTGGGACTCGAACCCCGGACCCTGGAGGTGTGAGGCGGACGTGCTAACCACTAAGCCACCGTGCGCCCCTCTCATATTATTTGTATATATTAAATTATGTATGTATTAAAGCCATACACCTCAAATTCCAAAGACATGCATGGTAGGCTGATTGGCGTGTCTAAAGTGTCCGTAGTGTATGAATGTGTGTGTGAATGTGTATGTGATTGTGCCCTGCGATGGACTGGCACACTGTCCAGGGTGTACCCCGCCTTGTGCCCGATGCTCCCTGGGATAGGCTCCTGGTTCCCCGTGACCCTGAAAAGGAATAAGCGGTTGAAGATGGATGGATGGATGGACCTCGAATTCATGTGTGTAGACTACACATCACATTCCTTACTGGCATTTTACAGCCTAGTCAGTTCAATATCACTCCAGCATCAATGCGGCGTCTTCACAGGCCTACTCGTTTACGCACGTCCCCTGTATTTAATTGTGCATTCAAATATAAACATATTTCACATATTTAACGGTTCGATGCAGTTGAACCTGTGCTTCTCGGGATAGAAAAAAATACTATCAAGAGCTGTTTCTCCTTATAGCAAGCAGAAACATTTCTGTGTGTGCATGGAGTCTTTATGTATGAGTGGTAAAGAAGGCGAAACAGAATGACGAAAAAGATTGTGCACCTGTTCTAAAAAGGACACGAGGAAGTCTAATAAAAACACCAGTCAATCTATGTGAAGCAGTGAAGGACTGAATAGGTCGATTGCTGTACTTACATTGATACTACATTGTATTTACTTCACACTGGAGAGGTATAATCAAGCCCTATTCTTTACTCACGTAGCTGCATAAGGCATGAACAGTTAAATGCTTGTAAATGCTTTGTTTATTAAAGTATCGTCTAAGCCATATATTACAGTACATACAGTTGAGGTCACATATGCCTTGCAGACTCTGCAAAATGATAAGTTTGAACAGCATAAATCAGTATTATTTTGCCTGAAGATCTTTTTTTTTGTTCCTTCAAAAGCTGCATAAGATATTTACATGTGTCCTAGAAGACAAATGAATAATTAGGAGACGAGGAGTCTCCAGTAACAATCAGAGGTAAAACTGTTTCTTTATGTTTTCAGGACAGATGGCTCTGCAAGAGAATGAGGGAACATATATTGTAACGGATTAAATGCACAATGTGCTCTTGAATTAATACAAAATTGCAGTTATAACGCAAATGTACCATTTCAGTATCTTTCAATGGAAATATACCATTTTAATTTCATGTTGTTTATGCTGTTGTTCATTATTTTCCTATAACAGCATTCCCCCAAGTTGTATTCCTTACTTAATAACTAATTTGAAAAAAAAAAAAAAAAAAATGAAGTACCCATGCTGTATGTACCTAGAGAGTGATAGTTACATGTGGAATGGGTAATTCTTTATTACTCACTGTACTGTATGTATATGTAATAGAGCAGTATGGTGATGCAGAGCTTAGTGTTAATGTCGGTGTGGCATTTCTGTGCATTTTGTTTCCCTCCTGGGTTCTCCAGTTTCCTCCCACCTCCCAAAACATGTCAGGACGTGGATACTCTAAATTCCCCCTAGGAATGAATGTGTGTGTACATAGTGCCTTGCAACGGACTGGCATTTCATACAGGAAGTATTCTCATGTCATTCCTGGGATAAGGATCTCTCCATGACCCTGAACAGTATTAAGCACTTACTGAAGATGAATGCATGTATACAGTATATTAAATACACAGTATATCCTTGAGCCATAATGACATGAATAGAATAATGCTATAACATTCAATACATACATACAATACCTATTCAACATTGACATGACATGAAATAGTTTTTTAATAGTCCATGTAAGGATCTTAGAACAGGCATTAAAACATCCAACCATCCATCTTCTATACACTTATCCATTTCAGGGTCACGGGGAACCCGGAACCTATCCCAGGAAGCATCGGGCAGAAGGCGGGGTACACCCTGGACAGAGTGCCAATCCATCGCAGGGTACAATGCATTAAAACATACCTGGTATAATTTAATGTTTTAAGTGTGCAAATTGTAGGACATACGACCTTTTTCCTTTCTCATGTTTATTTGGTAGCAGTCAGATATATAGCGTTGTGAAGTACAGTTTTGTTTCTTTGGCTTGGTGGTATAGTTTGGTTTTTATAGCTTAGGATGTTTGTGTGAAGATATTCCCATCTAAGGGAAATAAAACCTTAATTGGCAATGCAGCAGTACAGATTATGAGGATGCATCCATTCTTATGATAGGAGTTTGTCAGTACAGCTCAAGGGGCTTCAGGGGACCATTGTCCTTTTTAAAGTGCACTTTGAGGGAATCGGAACAAAATTTGAAAAGATCAGATGTGTCATCATGTTAAACCGAGTGAGCAGGGAATGTACATTCAAAGTACATTCATTTGAATGCAAAAGATGTTAGAGTATTTTAAAATCATCTCATCAGACTCTATGACTAGGTATACCATGCTCAGAGAGCTGTGTGACATCATTTTTCATTTAATTAGATTAATTACAAATGCACACAAATCCACTCACTGTTTCCTTCTACAAGACTATGTAAAACATTACGAGTTCTTATAACACATTAAATATGTCTTAACACCTTCTTTCACACCTCATTACAGGCACCGTATACTGCTTTAAGATATTTATAGCACGAATGCTGAGCAACACGTTCTAAGATGCCTCTGTTCATAAAACTTTACGCCTGTGCTTATAATTCATTGGAATTGCCTTGTAAGCATCTTTACAAACTCTTAATGCCCTGTAAAAGCTCCAATGAAGTACTCTATTAATTCCTTGATAATTATAAACAAGTTGTGAATTGTGATCTGCATAGTGCTAGCACAGTTATAACAGATATTAACCTGTGCACAATGATAAATATTAATAGAAATCAACTTCTTCTAAAAAATCCTAATAAAAAATGATAAAAGCAAAGATAAATTGATTTATTGTAACAGTTCAATATACAGTAGGTCAAATATAAGACATTGATAAGACATTAATTCTGATTATATTAAGTGTGCATATAAGCACTGTAACAAATAAAATACAGCAGTAATTGGGCAATACTGAAATATCTGTATTAATGCATGTATCTACTAGGTCGTATGTTATTACATTCATTATTTTCAGGGAAACCAAAACATGAAACTGAGTGGTACACTGGAGCTTTCACTTACCTAGTGTGCTACCTATGTAATACATTTAATAATGTCCAAGTTTAGATGTGCAATTACTAGCTAGGAATTAATGTCTTATATGTGTGTCATGGTACTGAAGTGATAGCTAATTTACGAAGAATTCAAAATCATTTAAGAATTCAAGAACTAAACTGACAGAAAGATACATAGGGAATTTGGTACATTGCAACACTTTCTATAATGTCCTCCCAATTTAGACTGTGGCGGCTGTGGCTCAGTCGGTAGAGCGGGTTGTCCACTAATCCACTAATCGTGGGGTTGGTGGTTCGAATCCCGGCCCGGGTGATCCCATGCCGAAGTGTCCTTGGGCAAGACACTGAACCCTAAGTTGCTCCTGATGGCAAGCTAGCACCTTGCATGGCAGCTCTGCTACCATTGGTGTGTGTGTGTGCTCTCATTTGTAAGTCGCTTTGGATAAAAGACTAAAGAGTATCAGCAAAACACACCAGGCTTAATCCAGTAAAGCTAATTTGCTTTAATTGTTTCTTCCTGATCTCGGCCTCTAAACAACTTGCCACATTTGTTGACCTGCTGTTTAATATATATGACAATTCAAATGAGTGTTTTTTTGCTTTGCAGATCTGCGGTGTGCTCATGTGAAGGGATGTCACTGTGCATTTATGCAGCATGTCTCTGCTGTGAATGTCGGTGTGTATTTCAGTCTTTCAGAAAATGACTGTGAGAAGGTGAGAGAGACTTTATAGAGTCAGGGTGTTGTTTGATCAGAGTTAGAAGCCTAGCACCTTTCTAAGGGCATGGCATTAACACGTACGCTTCAAGCCTGGATAAACAAATGACAAGTGACATCTCAGTGTGCTTCAGATGTGCTTCCACACTAGCAACACTCGCATGAGGCATTTTAATTCAGTTGAATTTGGAATATGCTTTCCATATTGGAGCAGCATTTATTGAGAGAGACGTAATACTTCACATTTTTATTAATTGCTTTAATAGTCTGTATCCATAAGTCCACATTGGAAATGCAGTGGGGGAAAAAAGTATTTGATCCCCTGCTGATTTTGTACGTTTGCCTACTAACAAAGAAATGATCAGTCTATTATTTTAATGGTAGGTTTATTTGAACAGTGAGAGACAGAATAACAAAAAAAAATCCAGAAAAACGCATGTCAAAAATGTTATAAATTGATCTGCATTTTAATGAGGGAAATATGTATTTGACCCCTCTGTAAAACATGACTTAGTATTTGGTAATGACTTAGTAATTACTTTTCATTTTCAATGCCCTGGCTGTGGGAAGGAAGTTCTCACCCAAGATTTGATGGTACATGGCCCCTTCCATCGTCCCTTTGATGCGGTGAAGTTGTCCTGTCCCCTTAGCAGAAAAACACCCCCAAA
>JAFFST010025266.1:0-10691 GCA_022414735.1 Noturus placidus | reverse complement strand
GGCAATAATCAGGCCTGGGTGTGGCTAGAGAAATTGAACTCAGGTGTGGACAACCACAGTTATAGTAAGGGGGGCAATCACTTTTTCACACAGGGCCATGATGGTTTGGATTTTTTTTCACCTTTAATAATAAACACCTTCATTTACAAATTGCATTTTGTGTTTACTTGTGTTGTCCTTGACTATTGTTTAAATTGGTTTGATGTTCCGAAACACTTAAGTGTGACAAACATGCAAAGGAACAGGAAATGAGGAAGGGGGCAAACACTTTTTCACACCACTGTAATAGTGTTGGAGAGATGGATTGAAGAAAGTGAGAAGGTATAAGAGGACAGGTTGTGGGATGGCTAGAGAGGAGGAGTTTAGAGACATCAGTCTCTGAGAAGGGAGAGAAGGAAGTCAGTTGAGAGTTACATGAAGGAGGAGCTGGTTGTTAGATTTGCGCCATTTCCTTTAAGATGTTCTTAGTTTGGCCCATGTGGTTACGCAGAGCTTCTGAGAGCCAAGGGCTAGAGGGTGATATGTGAGCAGGTCTTGAGGTTAGGGGGCAGATGCTGTCAAGAGAGGATGTTAGAGTGGAACATAGCATGTCAGATGCGGTGTTTAAGTCAAGTGAGGAGAGGTGTCTATCAGAGGGAAGTAAGGTTGTGACAATGAAGAATTGTGAGGGGGAAAGGGAGCGAAGATTGCAATGAAAAGAGATAGAGGGAGGAGACAGTAAATGGGGTGAGGGGAGAGAAATAGAGAACTGGATATAGAAATAGTCAGAGGTGTGGAGAGGAGTAATGAGAAGATTGTGTGAGGTGCAATTACATGTGAGGATGAGGTCGAGCTGTTTGCCGGCTTTGTGGGCTGCTGGTGTGGTGAACTGCTTGAGGTCAAATGTGGGAAGGAAAGAAAGAAAGTATTACCCGCTGCTAGTTTCACGTTAATTACATAACCAACCAGGTTTTTTTTTTTTTACATGGATTAGGCCCCTTAAACTCACATGTTTTGAACAGGGACCCAAAATGGTGGGAGTGTACCCTGATTCCGAAATTTTACGACCACCAATGAAATTCTCAATTTCTAGCCATATTAGAGTTAGGTGTCCAAATGGGGTGTGAAGGTAACTTGGAACCTTAAGATTGAGACTCCAGAAGAGGGTATTGTAGAGCATTTGTATCTCAGATATATGTAGCCTCAGCCCTACTGTTAATGTAAAGTACAAGCTGATGTATAATGTTATGTGATGTTATGTGAAAATGATTAAAACTGTATTATGATTAAACTATGTAAAGAACCTCAACCTTGACAGTCTGGGGAAACAGAACCATGTGAGGAGAAAAAGAAGAAGAAGGAGGAAGAGGGCAAGCCAGTGACATGGAGGAAGACGGATTAGAAAGTGTTCTGGTTTGGGGGCCGCTGAAAAAGCTATTCCAGACATTGTCCGCATCCAGCAAGACCCGAGAGATTTACAGCTCGACACGCTGGATGTAAAAAGAACTGAAAAGCTGATATGGAAAAAGTGAAAAGTGAAAGAATGTGATAGCATACTGAGTGTCTTAAATCAAATGACAGCTGAAGCTGAAATGTTAAAAGAACATCCTAAATACAGGAGGATTTAATACATTAGGAAATTAAGTCAGAAACATGGGAAAATAGTGAGACTCTCCAATCTTGCTAGACAAATAGATGAACTGTAAAAAAATAATAGAATACTTAAATCTGAAGAAAACCTAGTAAAAACATACATTCTGGTTTAACTTTCTTTTTTTTTTACAACCCGCGCTCAAAAACACCGCTTAAAGGTGAGTGATCAAAAACCACAACCCCCCCCCCCCCCCCCCCCCCAACCTCGGTTTATCTGTTAAAGATCCAAATAAGGGCATGCTTTCTGTTTTGTACATGCAGTTTTCACTCGTAACTGCATCCAGACACCGTTGAGAAGGCGTTGCGGTTTTGAGCGAAAACTTAGACTCTAGTGCTTGAAACCACAAGCGAAAGATGTATATAAGCTTCGAACAGACAAGTGTTCAGGGCCGCACTTTGGGTGAACATTACTCGTTTTAGTTCCTTGTGAAGGAAGAAAAACTATCTGATCCTGCGTGATCAAAATGGGATTTGTTTATGTCTCTTTTTAAAAGAAAACAATTTTCAGACTCTCCGTAGTCGCTGGTTTTTCTTTGTCGTATTCTCTTTATATTCTGAGTTAAGATAGTTGTAAATCCTTCTTGTTCTTTAATAAACCGAAATCCATACAATGGACGATTCATATATCTTACTCCGTGAGTAAAATTACTTTGATACACACCCCTTCAGCAAAAAAGGGAAAGGATTTCATTGGTTCTGTAGCCCAGCAGCATGAGATTCCACCTTCTGAGAAGGATAGAGGAAGTATTTTCACATGCTCTATCAGTTGTATGACAGAGTAGCGAGTAGAGGATTCATCTTTGGGATATTAATTCTGATGAAAATCAACATAACACAAGCAGACTTATTCATATTGAGACTGCTTTTGGAGCCTAATCTCTGTTGCTCAGATGTTCACATCCTTATTTATACTGAAAGAAAGAGCCTTAAGTCCATAAATATAACACAATTTTAAAGAGTATTATACAGTGGTGCTTGAAAGTTTGTGAATTGTCGGATTTCTTGATAAATATGACCTAAATCATCTCATTTTCACACAAGTCCTAAAACTAGACAAAGAGAACCCAATTAAACAACTATGGAGAAACATGCATGGTCATTTATTTATTAAGGAAAATAGTCCAATATTAGATATCTGTGAGTGGCAAAAATATGTGAACCTTTGCTTTGAGTATCTGGTGTGATCCCCTTGTGCAGCAATAACTGTAACAAAACATTTCCAGTTACTTTTGAGCAGTTCTGTACATCAGCTTGGAGGAATTTTAGTTCATTCCTCAGTACAGAACAGCTTCAACTCAAGGATATTTATGAATTGCATGCTTTAGTTTATTTCACAACATTCCCATTAGATTAAAAGTCAGTGCTATGAATTGTCCATTCCAAAACATTAACTTCACTCTTCTTTAACCATTCTTTGGTGGAATGACTTGTGGTCTTACGGTCATTGTCTTGATTGTCTTGAGATTCAGATCACAGACAGATGGCCCGACATTTTTCTTTGGAATTCCCTGGTATAATTCAGAATGCATTGTTCCATCAATGATGGCAAGCAGTACTGGCCAATGTGCAGCAGAACATACCCAAACCATGACTCTATCATGACCACCACCACCATGTTTCACAAATGGGATAAGGATTTTATGCTGGAATCCAGGTGTTTTCATTACTCAAACATAAGAGAATGTTCTTTTTGCAGAGCAGTGGTTTTCTTCTTGCAACCCTGCCATCACACCATTGTTGTTCAAGTGTTCTCCTGATGGTAGACTCATGAACATTACCATTAGTCAATGTGAGAGAGGCCTTTAGCTGCTTAGACATTACCCTGGGTTTCTTTGTGACCTCGCAAACTATTATGCATCTTTCTCTTGAAGGGCTCTTTGTTCGTCGACCACTCCTGGTGAGGGTATGAATGGTCTTCAGTTGAGGATATCAATTGATTCACTGTGTGTGCAGAGTTCCCTTTCAAATGGAACTCAATGTTTCATGAGCTTCATGGTGTGTGACCAGTGTGTGACTCGCATGTGACCAGTGACTGAAGCTTATGTGAAACCATGTCCATTTTTATGCCTGCTTTGATCAGGTGATGGGGCAATTAAGCGTCTTGTGTGATTACAAAAACAGCACCTGTGAACCACACCATTAGCAGGACTGTTGCTCTGTGTAATGCTCACAAAAATACTTAATTTTCTCTCTATTTAAAAAGAATCCCTTTATTTTGTCCATTTAAAATAAGAAAAAAAAAATAGAATAAGTGAGAGATAATTCAGGAAGTTTCAGTTTCTGTGTGAAGTGTCTGGGAGTGGAGCATGCCACAGCAGCCCTTGAGGGGGCTGACTGTGGTCATTGTGATAATTTTGCAATCAGGCAGCTCCACTCGCACCTTGCTTGTCCCAGCCGAAGGGAGTTGGGTTTCAGAGCCTTGTGGATCTCATATGGATCTGGAGGATGAGCTGGAGTTGAGCATTGCTCTCTCTTGCTCTGTCTTCTGGGTACTGGCTCTCCGCTGGATTTTTGATTCGGACTCCAAGAAGCCAGAGGGGGAGCCATTTCACCAAAATGGTGAGCAGCTTTCAAGCATATAAAGAGCTGCTCGGTGTGATTACTATTATGTAAGAAAAAGTTAATCTAGACTGGCCCAGAAAAGAGGAAGTGGCTCATAGCAGGCTGGGTGAGCATGAAAATTCCCCTTTCTTCCAGAATTGCATGTCGTTATATCATGCTTCTGGGGGAAAACCATACACTAGCCGAGTTTATAACCCTGCAATGTCGAATAATTTGGCCATCATGGGGAATGAACAGCTATGCCAAAGGTGGAGGAGGTGCTTTGAGCTACCTCTCGCCATTGACATCAGGAAATTTCGAAGGGGGGGGATTTGCCATCCACGCCATGTAAGGCCACTTCAGCATTGGTTGACAAGGCCTATGCAGTAGCAGGTCTCGTTTGTGCATCACTGCATAAAGTGGCAGTGTTGTAGGCCTATCAGGCAGACCTGCTGAGTGAACTTAACAAAGGGGAGGGAATTGGGCCTGAGGCAGTGGCAGAGTTTTGCCACACCATGGATTTGTCTCGCTGGTCGACCAAGCAAATAGCCTGCCATATCAGCTTTGATTGATTGATTGATTGATTGAAAGATAGATAGATAGATAGATAGATAGATAGATAGATAGATAGATAGATAGATAGATAGATAGATACTTTATTGATCCCCAAGGGGAAATTCAAGGTCCTAGTAGCACAAGACACACAGTGCAACATACAATACAGTAACATAACAAAGACAGATTGTACATGCGGGCTAATATAGTCCATAGAGGGTCAATGGTCCAAAAACGTGTATGAGATGCAGTAAAAACAGTATTTTTATATAGGGTCAATGGTGCAAGAACGTGTATGGAGTGAATGGGATGCAGTAAAAACAGTATAGTTATAGAGGGGCAATGGTGCAAAAACGTGTATGACATGGACAACAAACATTTTTATAACACTGCTGTAGGAGGTCAACAATGGTGTATAAGAATGTATGAAAGAAAAGGTGAAGAGGCGGATAGACTATAGAGAGAAGTCTATCTCACCTCTTCATCTAAGTGAAGCGTTAAAAAGTTGTATGGCCCTAGGGACAAAAGACTTCCTCGGCCTGTCAGTTGAGCATGGCAGTGAGCGTAGCCTCCAACTGGTCAAGCTCTTTTGCTTCACAATAACGTTGTGGAGAGGATGACAGTCATTGTCCAAAATGTTGATCATTTTGTTCAGTGCCCTTTTGTCTGACACTGAAGTGATACACTCCAGTTCAGCTCCCACAACAGAGCCAGCATTCCTTACCAGTCTCTCTAGTCATCCAGCATCCTTCTTCTTAGTGCTTCCTCCCCAGCATACCACAGCATAAAGAGGACACTGGCAACAACAGACTGGTAGAAAATCCGGAGGAGCTTGCTGCAGACATTGAAGGACCGCAGCCTCCTCAGGAAGTACAGCCTGCTCTGCCCTTTCCTATAGAGTATTTTACAATTGGCTGACCAGTCCAGTTTGTTGTCCAAGTGTACTCCCAGATACATGAAGGTGTTTACCACCTCCACCTTTACCCCCACAATGATGACTGGCAGCAGAGTGGGCTTAGACCTCCGGAAATCTACCACCATTTCCTTGGTCTTAGTAGTGTTGAGTTGTAGGTGATTGACTTTGCACCATTCCACAAAGTCCTCCACCAGGCTCCTGTACTCCTCCTCCTGCCCTTCCCTGATATGCCCCACAATTGCAGTATCGTCCGAAAACTTCTGCATGTGGCATGACTCTGTATTGTAGCAAAAGTCAGACGTGTACAGGGTGAACAGGACTGGAAAGAGCACTGTTCCCTGTGGAGCACCGGTGCTGCTAATCACAGTGTCAGATAGGCAGTTCTTCAGTCTTACAAACTGTGGCCGATCTGTAAAATAGTCCGTGATCCAGGATGCCAGGTGAGCATCCACACCCATCTGCAGGAGCTAGTCACCCAGTCTGAGTGGTTGAATTGTATTAAAAGCGCTGGAGAAATCAAAGAACATGATTCTCACAGCACTTTTCCCCTTGTCCAGGTAAGAGTTCATCCTGTGTAGGAGATATGCAATAGCCTCATCCACGCCCACTTTCTCCTGGTAAACAAACTGTAACGGGTCGAGTGCAGGATGTACCTGTGGTCTGAGTATCCCCAAAACCAGTAGCTCCATGGTCTTTATCACATGTGATGTTAGAGCAACTGGTCTGTAATCATTTAGCTCACTTGGGTGTGGCTTTTTGGGGACAGGGATGAGACATGACGTCTTCCACAGTGTTGGAACTCTTCCAAGACAGAGACTCAGGTTGAAGATGTGCTTCAGTTGTTCCCCTAGTTCAGAAGCACAGGCCCTAAGCAGCCTTGGACACAGTCTGTCAGGCCCGGCTGCCTTACTGGGGCGGAGTATCTTCAGCTGTCCTCTAAATTGATCTGCCGTGATTATGTGGGGGGAGGGGGGAATGGGTGCATCTGTGGGAGGTGTCTGGTGTTTGGAGACAGGTGGCTAGTGCCCAACGCCATTGTCACCTTATGGGAGGAGCACATTAGCCTTTGATGGTGAGGGTCCATGGAGCACCGTGTGTGAGAGGGGAGGTGTGAGTTAGACAGAAGAGGGTGGTGGAGATTCCACTGCTATTGGAGCTGGAACAGGGCAGTTGAACCTATTGTAGAAGTGATTCAACTGATTTGCCCTATCCAGATCTCCCTCCACAGAGATACTGCTCTTCTGCAGTCCAGTGATGGTCTTCATTCCATCCCAGACATCCTTCACATTTTTCTCCTGCAACTTCTGTTCCACCTTCTTCCTGTATTCATCCTTGGCCTCTTTCAGCCTGGCTTTGAGTTCCCCCTGTACGCGCCTCAACTCTGTCTGATCCCCTCTCTGAACGCCATTTTCTTCTTATTGAGAAGGGTCTTGACATTACCGGTTAACCATGGCTTATTATTTGGAAAGCAGCATACAGTTTTTGTGGAAACAACTATGTCTATACAGAAGTTCAGGTAGTCGGTTGTACAATGTGTGACCTCCTCCAAATCCTCTCCATTTTGAAATATGCTCCAAAAAATTCTCTCAAGGCCTCATCTGCTTCTTTTGTCAACTTCCTGAAGGTGCAAGTGGTAGCCGGCAGCCTTTGTACTTTTGGTTTGTACAATGGTTGAAGAAAAATAGGTTGTGGTCTGACTTTCCGAGTGGGGGTAAGGGGGTGGCGCTCTATGCATCCCTCACGTTTGCATACATGAGGTCTATTGTCCTGTTCTTTCTGGTTGAACACCCCACAAACTGGTAAAAATTATTAAGGTTAATGTGGTAATCCAGTGTAGTGTGGTTGAAATCCCAAGATCTGTGTGTTTAGTTTGTAGCCTTGCAATTGTTGAATGAATGACGTCACACGCCATGTCGGGGAGAGCTCGTAGCGGAACCTAAACACAGACAACAATGGCATGCGAGAACTCCCTCGGCATGTAGTATGATCTGAGACTGACTGCCATTAATTCCACATCCTTAATGCCATTATAAACTGCCATTAATTTCACTGTACCATGTCCTGGATTGCACCATCTTTTATTTATGTACATCACCAATCCACCTCCCTTCTTTTTCCCCGAAAGTTTAGTGTCCTTGTCCAGACGTGCTACACTAAAGCCCGGCAGCTCAACGTTAGCAGTGGGAATGCAGCTAGTCAGCCACGTCTCCGTAAGGCAGATCAGGCTGCATTCCCTATACAGCTTCAGATTTCTTACCAGGGCAGTGAGCTCGTCGGTTTTGTTAGTGAGATAATTAACGTTTCCCATCACCATCGATGGAATTGCGGGCTTGAATTTCCATATTTGTTCCTTTCATTTATTCCTCACTTTAAGTCCTGCTCTACAGCCCCGAAAGCACCATAGTTCCTCGGGTATGTTCGCGTGAACTTTACCGGCATTCCGGCATTAGTGCGAGCAGCTGATTCCTCGTATAGACAAGTTTACTGCTGCCAGAGTGTTTAAATAACTAAGCCATATCCATAGGATAGAAAGAAAGACACTCCTAAAAGTGTGTAATACTAAAAATTTGCTACGAAGTAGAAGAAAAGTAAAAAAAAGATGAAAAACATACAAACAAAATATGGAGCTACTTGGGTTGCTGCCACTCTCATTGGCGCATGCGCATAGAACCGCCTTGTTGTGGTGGAGGGACTCCTATGGCTCAAGCTTTCAGGGATTGGGGATAAAGATAAAGTCTCCCTGCTAGACGCCCCTGTTGAACCTTCTGGCCTGTTTGGCGCACAGTTAATGCCATTGCTGACAGGTCTCGTGACGTGAAACAGCAAACTGCAGCATTCAGTCAGTTCCTTCCCTGTTGGGTCAAGTTCGCCAACACACGTACAAGGAAGGCACTAAAGGCAAGTGTGGTGGCCTGTCTCCCCCATAGTCGAACTGGGTGGCCACAGTCATAGCCTGATAGAAGGCCTGATTGGAGAATGATCATAAAGGACATGTAAACAAAGTAGGATCTGTCCTGTTCGGCTGAGGAGGGAAGTATCAGGGGACGTGAGGTTGTTAGGACAGTTATCCACCTGTATTACTATAGGGCCTCTCATATCCAATGTTATCCCAAATTTTCAGACTTCTCTGATCAGCAAGCTGTCACAGGGCAATGGAAATCTGATGCTATCCCTCCAACAGAATGTGGAAGAGTTGACGTCACTAAAAGACCACCTAGCAGTGTGGAAAACTACTGCCACATGTGTCTCCATGGGTTCTGTCCACCATTGAAAAGGGCTCGTCAGAGCTTGACACCCCAGTTCAGAGGTGTGCTCACAACAGTAGTCAGCACAGAACAGAACCTGATGTTAGTGCAGAAGTGAAGATACCTATTGAACAAATGGTATGAACAACTGTTATTTCTTGGTCCACAAAAAATATTGAGTATGTGGTTGATTTTAGATCTGCTCCATCTGAACCGTAATCTTTTGACATACAGAACTTATTGTTCCACAGACTCAAGTCAAGGAATGATTTGTGAGGATCGATCAAAAAGACACATATTTCAACATAGAAATATTGCTCAGTGAGAGGAACCTCCTGAAGTTTGCATTTGGAGGCAGCAGCTACCACCATCAGGTTCATCCCATTGGGCTAGATTTTTCCCTTTGCATCTTTACAAAGTGCATGGACTCCAGGACATCTGTGTACTGAACTACCTGAATGACTTGTTAATTCTAGCGTGATCCATTAAAATGATTATTCTGATCATAGAAGATCGTCATCTCTGGACCTCTTCCCACCTACAGACGGGGAGCTGAAAGGTTCAGTAGACTTCTGGCTCTAAATGACTGGCTAGTTTCCTTTTGTAATGAACAGAATCTAGCCTTTTCTAATAACTGGAATTTGTTTTGGGAGAGACCTAGGTTGATCCGTCTGGATGGCCTGCACCCCAGCATCCTCGGAGCGGAACTGCTGTCGGACAACATCGCCAAGGTGCTCCACTCCAAGGGACTACTTACCATAAGTACATCTTCCAATAATAACAACTCTAATCATGAACATTATTCAATACATAGTCCAAAACCCATAATACATACTATAGAGACTGTCTGTTCCCCGAGCTTTACCAAAAAATAAAAAAAAATAGAAAGTCTGTTTTAGCAACTTAATTAACATAAAATTAAATCATAGTGAATGTAAATCCAGCACCTTTTATCTGAAGTTAGGATTATTAAATATTAGATCTCTTGCGTCTAAGGCTCTTATTGTTAATGAAACTATTACTGATCAGGAATTTATTTTAATGTGTTTAACAGAAACCTGGATTAAAGCAAATTAGTATATAACATTAAATGAAGCCAGACCTCCTGGATACAGCTATGTACACCAGCCTCGTTTAACTGGTAGAGGAGGAGGTGTCGCACACATCCATAGTCAAAATTTAGACGTCAAACATAATCCTAGCCATAAATTTAATTCATTCGAAATTCTTTATACAAAAATAACTTATGTATCCACAAAAATTAAACCAATTACTCTAATTATTATTTACAGACCCCCAGGGCCATACACTGAATTCCTTAGTGAATTTGCAGACTTTATCTTGAACCTGGTTGTTTCTGTAGATAAGGTCTTAATCATCGGTGATTTTAATATTCATTTTGACAATCCAGAAGACCCTCTGAGAATCGCGGTTGTGTCTATCTTAGATAAGTAGGAGTTAAGCAGAACGTAATTGGACCGAACCATAATGGTGGTCACACCCTTGACCTCATACTAACATATGGACTAAATATAGAAAATCCTGAAATTCGTCCCCAGTCTGAAATTGTCTCAGATCATTAAATTATATCGTCTACAATTCATATTGATCATTATATTTCCACCTCACCTCTCTACCATGTAAAACGTACCTTCACACCAGCTACTGCACCGAACTTCATAAATAGTCTCTTAGAAACGTCAATTAGATTTGGTTCACCGTCCGATCCGATAGACCTCGATAATGCGACTATAAGCTTAGAGTCAACTCTCCTCTACACATTAGATAGAGTGGCTCCACTC
>JAFFST010025265.1:12512-22562 GCA_022414735.1 Noturus placidus | reverse complement strand
GCAGAAAAACACGTGACTCGCAGTGGCTGCTGGGAAACGGAGTCCAGAGTCCTTAGAACCGTGACAATGTCCAAATATTTATTATTATTATTATTATTCTTATTATTACTCTTATTCTTATTATTATTCTTATTCTTCTTCTTCTTCTTCTTCTTCTTATTATTATTATTATTATTATTATTATTATTATTATAATAATAATAATAATAATAATAATAATAATAATAATAATAATAATAATAGTTTCTTAGATTTATATAGCACTTTTCAAGGCACTCAAGGCACTTTACATTGTATGGGGGATATCTCCTCTTTTTTCTTCTTCTTCTTCTTTTTCTTCTTCTTCTTCTTCTTCTTCTTCTTCTTCTTATTATTATTATTATTATTATTATTATTATTATTATTATTAGTTGTAGTAGTAGTAGTATTCAATAATAGATTAATTTGAGTATTTTAATAGAATATCATGTACAATTTCTTTCTTTCTATGTTTTATTCCATGTCATACAACTTATTAAGTGAAGAGCATCCTTTTATTCACCAGCCACTGCACTTTTACAGTTGCAGCTACACACAATGTTGGCTGCCTGACTAACTCATGTGTCAGATTCAGACTCAATAATTGAACATTAGATGAACTAAATAGAACATTAGATAGAACTAAAGTCATAAACTGAGGGAATTGAGACCAGAATTGTAGAAAATTGCAGGGCATGAACAGTTCAAAAGGCAGACCTTTTTAAAAAATGTCTGGGTTATGCATGTAACCCTGTTCCATTAGAAGGGAAGGAGATGTTGAGTGAGCTCTATGCTGTGGGAAGAGCCCTTGCTTGTGACCGGCATCTGAAGCTTGTGTAACATCATGCCCATTTATAGGCCTGCCGTGAACAGGTGATGTGGCAATTAAGCGTGTCGCGTGATATAAAAACTCCGCCGTCAGCCTTTATTATTTGAAGTAAAGATGCAATTCACAGGCATGCCGAAGTATGGCAAACCTACGCAATGTTTCCTTCCCTTCTCAGGAACCAGACATTCCATTTCAAAGAGAAGTCAACTTTGCGTGAGCTCCACGCTATGGTAACGACAGTACCCTCTCCAGCAACTGTTCTACAACCTCAGTTGTGAGACCACAATCTATGAGCTGGTGCCCCTCAGGGACCAGACCCAAAGTTTCCATAGTTCCAGCCAAGGGTGATAAATCAGCCCTCTGGCTTGAGACAGTATATCCCTGCAGATAGGAATTCCCCAAGGAATGCCATCCAGCAGGGATATAATCTCTGAGAACCATATTCGAGCAGGTCAATAAGGTGCTAATAGCATCAGATGCAGACAGTCTCAGCGAACTCTTGCTAGAACTTGTGGGAGCAGAGTGATCACGGGAAAAGTGTACAGACGTGACCTCAGCCACGTGTGCACCATGGCGTCCAGCCCCAGTGGTGCGGGAGGAGTGAGGGCCAACCACAGTGGGCAGTGTGTTGTCTCCTTGGAGGCAAACACATCCACTTCCACTTGGCTAAACCTCCACCATATGGACTCCACCACTTGTGGATGGAGCCTCCAATCCCTGGGCTTCAGCCCCTGCCTAAACAGGAAGTCTGCCCCTACATTCCAGTTGCCCAGAATGTATATTGCACCCACTGACAAAAACTTTCCCTTTAGCCAGTGAAGAAATAGTTGTGCCTGCCTGAAAAGTGCTGTGCCTCTGTGAACATAACCATCCCTGGCGGTTGATATATGAGACTACCACTGTGTTGTCTATCACAACTAACACAAGGTGACCTCTAAACTGGGGAAGAAAAAAATTCAGTGCTAGAAATATGGCCCACATTTCTCAGTGATTCATATCCATACCGTGAAGGAGGTTTCTGTCAGTACCATCTTTCAATAAGGAGACGCCCTTGGAGTCTGACACAGGAATCCAGGGACACCTCCAAATTTGAGTACGTAGGCATTGCCACGTGACACTGATTACTCCTACTTTTCAGCCACCACTGAACCGGTCTCATCTGCAATAGGCTCAACAGTATGACATTGTCTGCTGACCATAAGCACCAACAGTGTCTCGTAGAGACTGGAGGGGATGCCCAGAACCAACTTCATCTTGTTCAATATTGACAGGATTGACCCTACACCTGTTGGGATAGAAACCCCCTCATCTGAGTTGAATCCCATATAACCACTAGAAAAGTTGTCCTCTGCACATGAGAAAGCATACTTTTCTTGAGGTTTAACATGCACCCCGAGATCTTCATGTTGGCTAGAAGAACATCTCAATGTTAAATCACCAGTTCCCTGGATCGTGCTAGAATTAACCAGTCATCCAGGTAGTTTAGTACCCGGATGCCCAGGAGTAACAATGGAGCTTTACAATGGCATCCATGCATTTTGTTAAGGTGTAAGGGGATAAATCTAGCCCAAAAGGAAAAACCCAATATTGGTATGCAATGCCTCCAAACGCAAACCTCAGGAACTTCCTGTGACTGGGCAATATTTATTTGTGGGAATATGTGTATTTTAGATCTATCTTCACAAACCAGTCCTTGAATTGAATCTGTTGAACAATAAGTTTGAGAATCAGCATCTTGAACCTGTATGTCCGAAGAGTACGGTTCAGATCATGTAGATCTAAAATTGGCGCATACTGGACCAATAAATAATATCTGTAAAAACCTTTCACCCTCATGGAACAAGGTACGTGTTCAATGGCCCCTTTGTCCAAGAGGCTCTGCTTTGTGCTGACTACTATTATGGTGAACACACTTCTGAACTGGGAAAGTTGAGCTCTGGTAACCCAAGCCAAGTAACCCAATTCTATGGAAGACATGAATGCCGACATGTACTGAAGCAGAGCATGTTCAGTATGCAGTATTCCAGCATGATAATGACCCCAAACACACCTCCGAGAGTGATATTTAAGGTGATGGACTGGCCAAGCATGTCTCCAGACCTAAACCCTACTGAGCATCTGTGGGGCATCCTCAAATGGAAGGTGGAGCAGCACAATGTCTCTAACATCAACCAGCTCCATGATGTTGTCATGGAGGAGTGGAAGAGGACTCCAGTGGCAACCTGTGAAGCTATGGTGAACTCCATGCCCAAAAGGGTTAAGGCAGTGCTGAAAAATAATGGTGGCCCCACAAAATATTGATGCTTTGGGCCCAATTTGGACATTTTCACTTGGGGGTGTACAGTTTTGTTGCGAGCGGTTTAGACATTAATGTTTGTGTGTTGAGTTATTTTGAGGGGACAGCAAATTTACACTGTTACACAAACTGTACACTCACTACTTTACATTGTAGCAAAGTGTCATTTCTTCAGTGTTGTCACATGAAAAGATATAATAAAGTATTTACAAAAATGTGAGGGGTGTAATCACTTTTGTGAGATACTGTATACTAGAGATGCACCGATGCTAAATTTCTCAGCCGATACCGATAACCGATTATTCAGAGTGATATCGGCCGATACTGATATCAATAGTTCTGCCTTTTATGCCTTATTTGAAATTAATAATAATTAATTCCACAATTCTGTTAAAAATGCAAATAAGAACTTTATTCTCTCCATTTCAACAAGTTGTTTCACAGTAACTGGTCTCATAAACAGAAAACACATCACTCAAATTAACATTAACACATGAACTAAATTTTTAATTTTAAAGTATTTTTTTAACTTATTGAATGTTATTAATTCATATTAACATTGACTGAATTCTAAAAAAAACCTCCTGTTAGGCTTCACATTCATTCACCACAAACAAAAGCATTTCTACTTCATCATTGACATCAAACTGGTAATATATAGGAATAATATAAACTTTTTTTATGATATTAACTCATATTAACATCAACTGCATATGAAACATACTACTCTACACATATATTTTTATGTGCAATATATACTACTTTTTAGTCATTCATCATCATTTAAATGGGTGTACTGGCCCTTTAATTCAGTATGAGCAGTGCAGGAGCAGTGTGCGAATAGTGAGTGTGGGGGGTGGGGGTTGGTGCTTGGGGGGTTTGGGATGGGGATTGGGAAATTAGACTCAACGCCGTTTCATTGCTGCTCACTTCCGGTGTAAATTTGCAAACTGCAGTTTTGTCATCATTCGACACAAGAGACATCTTCTTTACACACAACATGAAATCGATGTGTTTTAATGCCCTCTTTTGATTGACAGGATATAATCAGCCCTGATCATCAGATGTTTTTAAAATATCGGCCGATAGCGAAAAAAATAGCCTTGGTGCATCTCTAATATATACTATAAATATTAGGTATACTTCCAAAGCAGCTACACTCATATGCACTTTACCAGTCAAAACTGTTAATATGAAACACCATAGGATCTCCACTGACCAGATATAGTTTGGATGGTACAACATTCACAGCACAGCAGTGACATTGATGTGATAGTGACATGTTAGCAGGTATTGCAATGCTATGAGTAGATCAGACATGGCAGTGTTTCTGCGATTTTGCTGGGCTGTCAGTGCTGGGTTGAGAAACAGTCCACCAGTTAATAACATCCAACCAACAGCGGTGCAGTGGACAGAAACTGATACTGATCAATGGCTAGAGAAGGATTTACATGAATTGTGTTAATATGTGTTATGAATTGTGTTAATTGGTTTAAAACCCCCAGCAGAACTGCTGAGCCTCCTAAACTGGTACAAGTGCATCACATAATAGTGTTATTGCTATGCTGAGAATGTTCTAGAGATCTTAATCCTCTACTGCACACATTATGATAGCCTCATGGAAATCAGGCAGTTTATTTATTTATTTATTTATTTTAACACATTGCAATTGGTAAACACGTTGCTTTTGAAACATTTAACTCCTTGCAACTGGTATTTTTTATTTTTTTTGCACTTTTCTTTTATTAAATTCAATGTTCTACTTTTAATCTGCGCTATGCCCACTTTCTTTCAAAACAAATTCCTCCCTCTCAGTGAAATATGAGAGTTATAATTCAGTTAGAGGTAGGAATATACACATCATCTAAACATTCCTCAAAGCTCACACCTGTCTTGTGTGCCTGTGTGCCTCATCCTCACTATTATCTATAGGAATAGCCTAATCAATCCTCTTCATACACCGGACATATAACAATTTCCTATTATGATAAAATATAAAATTATTCCTCTTATACCACAGCAATTTTCAAAAACTAACAATCTTTCATTTACTAATGAAAAACATGTTACTAAATGTGCTTTTAATAGTTAAGTTTAATTTTATGCAATGTCTAGTTTCTGTTATCACGTATGTTATAGCAGCTATAAACAGTAGTTCCCTTATAAGCCTCTCTTTTCTTTCTCACTCTCACACCGGCTCTCTTATAGTTAATGAAACAAAAACTGAGAAACGTTTTACTGTTACAAAGAGCCACTGACACTGGAGACTCCTTCAAAAAATGCCAAGTAAACATTTTCTCGCAAAAAGTGTCACCGTATCACCAATAACATTCTTTTTTTAAAAAAGCTGTTAATGTGGAGTATCCACCATGCAACTCCCTGTGTAAGTTATTATATTTACTATAGAATCAATAATGCATTTGAATGAATGCCTTAATAAAAACCTGTGATTTGAATTAGAGTCTGGTATAAAATAGGAGAAAAGTAAAGAAAATTAGAATAATCCTTTTTTTTTTTTTAAAGAGTGACCTTCATGCAAATTAAGTGCCAAATTGGGTAATATCAAATTCAAATAAAAATAATTACTGGTCACATGCACAACTATATATAGTACAATCTGCAATACTTTTTTGACTATCCATGATATAAAAATAGAATGCACATAAACCAGAATTTACTTCTATGCAGGTAAGAAAGAAAAAATATAAAAATCATGCTATGTTGCCATATTTTTACAAAACAAAATACTAAAAATCATTTTTATAATATTTTAGTATTTAATCATTGCCATTTCTTATGTATTTTTGTGCCAGCAAAAATATGCAGTTTATTAATGAATAACAGAAATCTCAAGAAGTCTACTGAGAGTGTATCAGTATGAAAAAGAGGATGCCTGTGGGAGATTTACATGTCTCAGAATGTCATCCGAGTACATAATGTGTACAGGTAAATCACACCTATTAGAAAACAAAGCCAGTCAAAGAAAAGGGTTTCCTTAAATGCTCAAAATGTCCAGATGAATGATGTAATAGAGAGTTAAACTGCAGTGTACTGGCTTCAAGACCCATCTTAGGTTTCATATTTCAAAGATTTCAATCAGATTGCAAATAAATAAATAAATAAATAAATAATAATTCAGGCAACTCTTTTTTAACCATATAAAAAATATATATTTTGAAAAGTAATAAGGTTAGATTATTTTACATTCCCTTAAGCATAGTTATTCTTATTATAGGTATGTGTAGCGAATAATGTACACAAATTTGGTTTGACCTATTTGAACCCTCCTCCACCCCCCACTCTCTCTCTCTCTCTCTCCTTCTCTTTCTCTCTCTCTCTCTCTCTCTCTCAGTTTTACATACCAATAAACACATATCGTGTCTTGTTTTTCTGTGATTGAGACAGTTACTGGACTACCACTGAAAATAAAGCAGAACATATAAGATGCTGTGCCCACACAGAAGAAACGTGATGGCACTCTGAGTACTCAGTGAAACACATTTTCATTAATTCCAGCCTTTTTTTTTTTTTAATGCAATTAGCATTAATGAATGTAGTGCTTAATTACACTGATCTGTGTAAATCTCTATTAGACACCAAATTTCTCTCTGGAAACACTTTGACACCGAATGATGGCATTTCATGAGTTGAAATCCATCCAAAACAAAGACAATACTAATTAGCAATGGAGTGCTGTGAACATCATGGGAGCAGTCACTCTTACAAGGACAGAACTGCCAGTTGCAATAATGTTGCATTACATTTGCTTGGTCAATTATACCGATCATTGTGTTGTCTTATTTCATGATCACTAGCAGCAGTTCTATTCCTTAAACTGTAATCTTTCATTTTGCTGTCATTCTGGTGCCCCAGATGTTCACAATTAAAGCCTTTATAGCCCGAATATGTCACCCACAAACCTGTAGCATAGTTTGAATATTCTGTGGAGCTATCTCAAAGCATAAATGGCAAGATAAAAATGTATTATGGGCAACGTAGCCATGCAAATATATATGTATTTATTTCTCTTGGGTTCCATGATTATTTCACAAAGATTTACACCTCATCTCGTTTGGTAATTTGCTTTTCTTTCTTTACAGAATCTCCTAAAATGTCTTTTTGCTACAGGCAAGCAGAATTTCCCCCCAGCTGCTGCACTGGTCCTAAATGATGCACCAACAGTATTAGCCCACATACTGTGTCAGTCTCTTCCTTTTGCTGATTTCACGTCTTTTATTCCTTCATCTTTTGACTCTTTCAGGTCTCTGGCTGTGCCAGATGGGATTTAAATGGATTCATCTGTATATCCATCGTAGCAGCTGGGGTTTTAGGGAAGCGCTCGTGCTTCCGAGGTGATCTGGAGGGGCACCTGTGTTTCGTCTGGATCAAATGCCATTGATAGTCATCTTGTGGAGACAGGCTATTGATTTGGCAAGGCGAGTCAAAGCTTTGAAATTTCCTCAGAAGAGACTTGGGAGTGTCATGTAAGACAGCTCATACACGGTGCATTAAGTGTCCCTGGGGAACATAGTACATAATGAACATCATGAACAAAGGAAATGAGAAAAGAAATGTGTAGATAATGGAGATAATTCAGTATGAAATCTACACCAACACCTGTTAAAATGAAGTCAGTCTTGAGACGGTCCTTAAAAGGTCCTGCATTCATTATGCAGCCCTTGCAAAGCATCATTAAAGATAAATATATGTAGGCTTTTAAATATGCAAGTGCACATGCTTCTTTCTTATATGAGGTGCATTTTTGTGTTATTACAGAAGAGTAGGTTCTTAAGCAGGTTATTTACTGTCTTGAGTAGGAAGATGCACATTTCACCAATGCAGAGACTTCTGGATATAGAATTCGGAAGCTGCCAAAAGAATTTGAATATGAATTTCATATAGTAGTGCTTAGCACGTTTCGCTTGCACCTCCATGGTTCGGGGTTTGATTCCTGCCTCCGCCAGTGGGCACAGAGTTTGCATGTTTTCCCTGTGCTTCAGGGCATTTCCTCTGGGTACTTTGGTTGCCTCCCCCAGTCCAAAGACATGCATTGTAGGCTGATAGGCATTTCCTATATTGTCCATAGTGTACAATTGTTCCCTTTGAAGGGTTGCTACCAAGTCCATGGTGTCCCCCGCCTTGTGCCCCGAGTCCCATGACTCCAGGCTCCCCCTCGACTAAGTGTAGAATAAGCAGTACAGAAAATGAATGGATATGGACATTTTCACCATTTTTTTTTCTTTTTAATGAAATTGCTGGGGTAAGATTTAACTCTCAAAACATTTAATCTACAATTTAAAAATGACAAAATATTCAAAATTAGTATTCAGTTACTTTTGTCAGCTTCCATGCTCCATACTTGGGTGTGCTATCTGTACTTTACACTATTCTGACTCAAATTTTTCATACTCTAAATTGTGTAAACTAAGGGAGGCTTTTACAATTAAAACAGCCATTGTCAACGTGTTAACATCTGCCCTTACTCAGTCATCCATCTGAGTAAGAAGACAATCGATAGCTGCCACATTTGATTACCTCTCTGGACAAAGTGTTGTGAAATCTATGAGGGAACTTCAAACGCCCAGCATGCGAGCACCCTCTAACTGACTATCAAATTGGTATGCCTCATTTTTCTGACAAGAACTGAAATTCAGAAAATCGAAATCACCTGCCTCCAAAATGCATTGAAATTATGAGGAGACTGGCACCAACCAGTATACATCTGAATTATGATAAAAGTAGTGTAATAGACAGCCATATACAGTATTCTCCTAGGAGTTTTTGAAATACACCCATTTACATTTAAAGCATGCTCAGTTTTGAAATCAGCCAACTGTCATATGCATCATATCAACTACCTTTTTATTATTATTTAAAGAACAAGCACTAATATGGACATCTTCCAGACATGCTGCCAAAACCTCTTCTGTTTACAAGGCTTCATTAACAAAGGGCCAATTTGATATACCTCCTTCCAACTGGCATGATTTCAGTGACAGCATTCATGCATCATTGCCAAAGGAATGTGTACAGCTCATTACAAGAGCATTTAAATGCAGGGTTTATGTCTTGGATAAAAAGTGATTTTTCACGCTCTTGATTTGCCTAATGAACAGAATCATATTGCAGGTGTGTCTTTGAGCTTCATGTTTGTTCAAAATCTATCGTCTTTGGCGAAAATGAAACTTTTCAGCAAAATAATTTTTAAGTAGCTGTATCAGGCATGGTGAGAGGTGTAACAATATGTTGCAAGCATACTTTTCTAAATGCAGAAGGAAAGCATAGAGAGGTAATAAAATTCATTGCTCTATTGTTAAAAATCGGTTCCATAAAAATTGTTATTTTACACATATTGTAATTCTAGAGGAAGCAACTGGCCTCAAAACTTTTGTGAACTAAAGCTTATGTATAAATATTCATAGCCATGCTTTGTTAGCTGTCTTAGCTCTGGCATTTCTCCTGTCTTATTTCTGTACCTGATTCTTTTTCCAATTTGGTATGAAAGATGCTTCTTTTTGATTTGCAAAAAGGCAGTTCAAGTCAGCACAGATTTGAAACTTTCAATTCAATTCAATTCAATTTTATTTGTATAGCGCTTTTTACAATAGACATTGTCTCAAAGCAGCTTTACAGGAATATAAACACAGTATACACACAGTAAAAGTGAGAAATTAATCCCAACTGAGCAAGACACTGAGTGGCGACAATGGCAAGGAAAAACTCCCTTGTGTGTTTTAGAGGAAGAAACCTTGAGAGGAACCAGACTCAGAAGGGAACCCATCCTCATCTGGGTAACAACAGATATTAACAAAGTGATCATGATTGTTATATGTAATATATGTAATATATGTAATATATTAATATGTAATATATCTATATGTAATATGTTTGGCTTAGAAGAAGCCCT
>JAFFST010025265.1:2071-12175 GCA_022414735.1 Noturus placidus | reverse complement strand
TGCATCATGTAGTGATAATATATTTCTTATCTTAGAGATATTTCTAAGATGAAAGAAGGCTACCCTAGAAATATTATCTACATGAGCATCAAAACTCAATTCAGGTACGTTACTGATCAGTGAATAACAGAGTTACATGTGTGGAGAGACAAAAAAAAAGGCTCAAAGTGGTTATGGATCAAATTAAAAATGTAATTCACTTTATTACTACTCACATGTCATTTATGACATTCCTTAGTAGAACAAAATGAATGCATAATAATTACTATTTTTTGATTAAATATTATACAGTATCACTGTTTAATTTTTAAATCTGATTAGCCAGAAGGTGTTGATTATTTTTTTACAACAGAAGCTTATAAAATGGTTTATATGAATGCACTCCTTCTAATAGGTTATTGCTTTTGTATTAACAACTCATTCACAACAGTCTTGTATGGCAGATGCTCCAGATATTCTATACCTACTAATAAATGGATTAAAAACAAGTTGTTATTTAACAGCTATATATGATCATTGATGTTGTGAAACTTTTGTAAGGAGATGTTTATTTAATATTCAGGACTAGACATCATGTGAAAATCTTTGGGACACGCTAATAACGAAACAACTCTTTGTAGCTGCTATAATGTAAGTGATAACAGGAACTAACTTGTCTCATGGATATTCCACAGTTTTAAATGTAACATTGCACTGTGATGGGTTGACACCCCATCCCGGGTGTCCCCCACTCCCCTGGATAGGCTCCAGGCTCCCTTCGACCCCGTGTAGGATAAGTCATTCAGAAAATGGATGGATGGAACTATGACATGTTTTTAACATTCATTTTTCAATAAAAAAAAAAAAAAGTTATCATGGTATATGAGACATATAATATAATATAAACAGGAAATCATAATCTTTGAGATGGTAACATCATCACATATATCACCCCGGTGTATATAGTTTTTCCGATAATAGCACACCCTTATTATGCTTTATTCTTTACATATATCCTGGCACTGATCATACTGTTCAGATATTTTACTCAGCAAACAGCCAAATTGGTATGTAGTGTACATGTATATGTGTGTTTTCATTGTTTTCCGTGAGTGTATTTAGCTAGGTAGTTGAAAACTAAGCCATGTCAAGTGGAATATTATACGGTTATGACAACTGTTTAACGACCTAATTCTTAAGACTGCACCTGCTATTCCATCTCCTAGCATAGTGCTTTGGGCAGCTTAAAAAGGTAAGGTTGATGGCTATAAACCTGTGATGAACCATCATACATTCTGTCTGACTGTGCCATAATGTCAATCACAAAACAGAGATAAGCTTGTGTTACGATGTCATGAACTGACAATAGGTGTCATGTCTTATTGCAAAAATAATATCATCATGTCACTCTTTATGGTGGTGCTCTTACCTAATGGTTGCCATGAGCTCTGAGTTGTTTTTCTTCTCTGTAATAGATTCAGCACAAAGATTATCATTGTGTTTTGGAATTAGGTCAACTGTTGGTTTCAGAGTAATTTGGTTTAGACAGCTTAAAACCATGGCTCCACCAGATGAGAGTAAAATCGCTTTGCCTTCCCAATTGCAGGCAGAAAAGCACCCATTTCAGATCAACTGTCATTTTGGACAGCAGTGGCTTTTTAAAGCACCCTTACACAGCAAACAGCCAAGCCATCTGCACTTAATGCATGTGTGATTACCCACAAATTATGCCCAGAAAATTTTGTGATCTGACATCAAGTAAAAATGGTAACTTTCTTCCTCCTCTTTTTTTTTTTTTTTCCAACACCAGTGAGTCTAAAATGTTAGTGGCATACAGGGCAAAATCGATGCCCACATGGTGTGGGGGCATGCCACGATTGAAGTTCTCATGTGGGAGTATTATCTAATAAAAATCTCATAAGACTTGCACTGCATCTGTAAATAGCTGCTTATAGCATAAGCGTCAATAGCGTTGCACCACTTTTTTGGCACAGCAGAGCTCTGGGGTGTGGCTTTCCCCTAGAGATTTACTGAATGTTAGAAATCTGTTGAATTATTGAAATCCTACAAACTGACTATTGCTCAGTGTTTACATTGAAAAATGGAAAAGTGCTAATATGCACTTGTGAGAGGAAACAGTTTTGTCACGTTCAGTCTGCTGGTTTGCTTTATACCCGAAATAACTTTTTGAATCATGATGTTTCGATTAAAGTATTATTTGGATGGCATAGGATCTGAACAGATGTTCAGTAATATTACTGAAAAATGACTGTAGTAATTATGATCGAATTGTATGGGATAATTTATTTCTGGATAAATCAAAGAAATGTGAGTGTTTTCATGATGCACACATGGTTATCAAAAATAATTCCTTTATTCTTTATCCGGTCTGTCTTCGCCGGCCAAGAGTGCCCAGTGCAGACCACGACGATCTGCCGAGGTCTGCCAATCCTGGGCGAGCCCCATCCGCTGAGGCCCCCGTCATCATCGTTGCAGTTGGGATCAGACCTCGGCTTGCAAGGCCACTAGGTCTGTGCCTACAATCACACCCACATTCACACACCCATCCATACACTACGGACACTTTAGACACGCAAATCAGCCTACCATGAATGTCTTTGGACTGGGGGAGGAAACCGGAGTACCCGGCGGAATCCCCCGATGCACGGGGAGAACATGCAAACTCCGCACACACATGGCCCTGGCGGGACTCGAACCCCGGACCCTGTGAGGCGAACGTGCTAGCCACTAAGCCACCGTGCGCCCCAATTCAGAAATAATTACTTGTCAAAAAACATAAAAATCCTTTCATTGTGTGTCTATGTGTCCATGTCTGACTTGTTGTAGGGCTTGTGCCCATGCTTGTTGTGCTTGATCATTAGTAGGCCTATGCATGTAGGCTTTAACTGTGCTAGAAACGCAACTTACCCAACACCCAGAAAAAAAATGTTTTGGTTTTGGCAAGAAATGATAGACA
Source organism: Noturus placidus (assembly GCA_022414735.1). Lineage (NCBI taxonomy): Eukaryota > Metazoa > Chordata > Actinopteri > Siluriformes > Ictaluridae > Noturus > Noturus placidus. Next base: position 9,219 of record JAFFST010025265.1, on the reverse strand, counting down.
AGTGAGCTTCCTGGAGTGTCTCCATATTGAAGAAAATGTGTGAAACCTCTTTTCCCACAGGATATAATGCAATCTTTACCAACATGTCAATTTGGATCAGATATATATTACCTCAGGTTCTTTCTACTGGTCATTTTATAGAAGTTAAAATATGGTGTGGTCTTTCCAGACACCTGGACACACAGTCCATAAAACAATATTATAACAAATTTACACAGGGCTAAAATCCCAGAGATAATTTGGTAATAATTACAATACCGCACATCCCTATGTAAAAGTAGTCCAATCTGAATATAGCTTGAGTCTATGAATGGAGACTGATTATGAATTTGTCTCTATGAATAATCTTTTTAGATTTAAAAACTCTAAATGCTTTTAGTACTCACTAAACTATTATAAACTATTCAAAAAGCACATATGAGTTTGTGCACATAGGCTTACCAGTGTGTAATCCACAGACATTCATTACAGTGTGGTACCCCGTGTTTACAATCCTTCTTTCTGATACTGCTGTAATCAAGCCCTTCTTTCATGGCATGCAGGTTGAGGGCCCACAGAGTTGTAAAAAGGTCAATCATCTCTAAGGAATTATATCTAATTATGATCACCATTTGATTGGAGCACAGCTGAAGCTGACACAAGGTGTGTGCTTTCTACGCTATTATATTCTATGGTGAACTGATTAAAATGCATCCTTGTCCAGCTAACATTTTTCACATGCAGGCAGCATCAAGGATAAAGATGAGTCTGGTCAGATGGACTTACTGACCAAAATAGCAGCAATATCTTCCCTGAAGGCTAAAAAGGCAACGTTTGAGGGTTTTTGGAGGGATGACAAAACATAACGGTTGACTTCTGTAGTAATTACATCCTGTTAACAGCTATCGCTCCAAACATATGCTGCCTCCATTTTAGGGAGGTTTTCTGCCAAGACAAATCCTGTTATGAGAATATTATTGCACATTCAAAGACATGGTGGATAGCCACAAGTCCAAACAACAAAATGGTGTATAGAATATCTGTTGCTTTCTTTTTTTCTCAGTCTACTAAAGAAATCAGCATGAAAGTCCCATTAAACGCTAATATGGGAACGTTCAAAAGTTTTTTTTAAGGCATTTGTATTCTTGGACAGGTCAGCGGGATTTAATCTTAGCATGTGTGTGTGTGCATTCAAGAGCCGGATTACATGGTGGCACCCTGTAGTCCAGTTGATCGATGTGCGCTGTGATTCGTTGATAAATTTGCATTCTCAGACAAATGGATGAGTTCAGAAAGAGCTCAAGGGGCTGGCTAACACAGACGGATGGAGTGCGTAGGAAACAGAGGAGGTTTGCTGAGTGAAGGAAAAAAAGATTCCAGTTATTCCAGTTGGGGATGTGGTGAGGATGGATTATGTTCACCCTTGCAGGAAATGTTTGCTCTAACTGAGTATGACAGGGAGCTTTTGAAGGCTTGACAGTGAACACAGAGACCTGGCAAGTGGCACGGGTACAGCATAGATGAACCAGCACATTCATCACATTTGCCATGGTCAAGTTGGCCACCGCTGAACATCTGCAAGACCTCCAGGCTGAAGAGGATAAGGCCACCAGCGCGAAATACCATTAGCCACCCGGCCTGGCCATTTGGTCCCTTTTGCCCCACTAACTCAACACACCTGCTTGGCTACATAGATTTTTTTCTCTCATTCTAGGCAAGCATAACTCTCTGGGCTCTCAGCTGTCTCACATCTGTCAAACACTCTGCTTTAAAACACTGCTGCATATACATCTTTATTGACAATAATGATACTGAGTAAATGTTTTAATTAGGCAGGATCTGAAGTTATGCTTAACATAGTACTTTACTAAGATCCACATATAAATTGTGAGTTGCTTATGATGCTGTATTTAGTTGGTGTTTGCTGGTTAGCTGTAAGCGTGTCCTAACATGTGCAGTTGGCTTAACTCATGGGAGGCAGATGTTGTTTTGTGGCAAGGTTACAGGTGCATCATGCCCCAGAGCTTGCTCTTTCTCGCCACCAGCCTGAGAGGCAAGTCTGACAGCAGGGGGGAAATGTCTATTAGACCCAGTGAGCTATAATAATTGATGATCAGGCCCACTGTCAGTATAAGAAACCACTGGTCCGTAGAGGAGAAAGCATGTTAGTAAGACACCTGACACAGGACTTCTTCTTTTTCTGCATTGCACAGGTATTACACTGCAACTGTGTAAACACCAGGAGGCCTATTGTACTGCTGGATGAGCATTTTGTCCTTCAAATGGCAGATTTGCATCCTAATGATCTGCTCGAGGCACCTTGGTGTGCCTCAGCCCATAGATCTCTCCTCCACCTCCTCTTGCTGAAGTTCCAGTTAATTATGCGTTTCTCTGAAGTGACACTATCTCCAATAGCAACATACGGGCATTGCTATGAACAATTTATTCACCGTGGCCTTTCTCTTCCAGGAATATTCTCCCTTTGTATCGCCAACGCTTCTTTAAACATTGCTGTGAGATGATCTCATAAGTTAGTAATGAGTGGACTTGAAAGAAAGTAAACACGGCACAACTGAGACTATTTTTCCCCTTTTTCAGAAAGAATGTTTATTTCTTCTCTTGCAATGAATCAAAGCACAAGTTTGTTTATTTTGATTAGCCTGTCCCATGACTAATTATTCCATTAAGTTTAGGATTAGCCATTTCATTATGCCCAAGGTATTGTACATACTCAATTCTCAGCAAATATGGTGTACACGGTGTATCTAATTAGGCATTTTACACTCCATTTCTTCACAGTGAGAGTAAATGCTTCTGTAAGCTGTTACTGGATAATGTATCATGATGTGCTAGTGATCCCATGCACCTGTTTTCCCCCTCTGTCAGAAAAGTACAGTGTAGTGAAGCAGAGAACCCAAATGTGTCGGTCCACTCAGCATCGCAGAAGAGAGATAATCATTCTCGGCACCAGGCCCCAATCTTTTACATCCCTTGTCACTTCGCGAACCATGTGGGACTAAGAGAGTGTGATATCCCTACTGCTTTTGCTTTGCAGAATGATTATCCCCATTATTTCCCTGCTTAAATGCCGATAGATACACCGGCCCAAAGTAAGTCCCATCTGTTTTACCTTTGAGAGCATCTGTCATGGCTCGCTGGGACGTCCACCTCACCAGTCAGAGAGACACGTGGACATCTGTCCCTACAGACAGCAAATCAGGATGCGTGGCCCGCTCTGTGCATGCTCTGCCAGGCCCAGCGATGCGGTTGTGAGCATTTGCTACGCTTGATCTAAGCAAATTGCATTCCTCGGTGGACTTGGTGTTTCCAATTCCTCGCCTGCAGCCACACCGCTCCCTGATAATTTGATAAGCCTCGTCATAACGGTGCTACTGGATCCTGATAAATGTGTCTAGTGCATAATGTGGCCGTGGGAAGCACAGGTATTAAGGTAAATTAAGGGCTTGACAATTTCCTTTACTTTCTTTTTTTAATAAGAACAATGCAATTTTGTAATCATTTTGTGGGCCTCAAATGTTAGAGTGCTTTCCAGCATGTTAGCATACCTTACAAATATCAGTCACATGAATAGCTATCAAAACAATTCATTCTCGCCTATTCTCTCGCATAGTATCATTTCATTTTTTTCCCCACTTTTTTTTTGCATGCAATATATGAGATCAGAGGACACCTTGCACAGGGGAATTTATTATATTTGCTTTGACACCTACCCATTACAATGGCGCATACATTATCATATATAAATGTCCCCAAATGCTCATTGCTAGTATATCATTTCACAGCGGTTAGGATCCCTGCCTGATTTTTAAGCCATTGCAACTATAACAGCTTTGTTTTCTTTAATTCTAAGGATAATTTTCAGGAATTAAGCTCTTACTGTGAAACTGACCAAGTACTGACCTACAAAAGCACAAAGTCATAGGCAGCCTTTTCTCTTCCATCTACTTTGAATTTAATCTGCATCATATTCCGCCTGTCTGGAAAATATGCTGTCTGTGGCTGCCACTCTCCATGAGAGTAGCTGCTTAATCCTCATGAATACATGACTTTGTGTGCATGAATAAATAAAAAGTTGCTTTGCGGGTAATTGAGGTGCCGTGCCACTAACAAACGAGGACACAATTTGTAAATGAGATATTTTCCCATCTAGCCGTAAGATGATTTATATCAAATTAAAACATTTACTGAAATCACATGATCTGGCATGCTGCAGTCTCTTTTTAACTGGATTCCTTTTTTTCCCCTCTCAGTTATGTAAAAGCTGGAATAACTTTCAGTAGCTGCAGCTTATTAGTATCACTCTTATTTTATGTTAGTGTTTCCAACAACGCATCCTGCTTTTTCTCCCCCACCTGGCCATTTCTGTCAGGAGGTGTTATCAGTTCTTGGGCTTGTGTGAATACAGCTACACATGCATTCATTAAAGAAAAGTCAATTTCTTGATTGCAATAATTAAATTATTTCTTTATCCTAACTCCAGTTTTGTGTGTAACTTTTTATTAGACAGCACTTCACTATTGCTCTATATATGGTACTTCAGATCAGTGTAATACGATAATTAAAAGGTCTGCCAGTCCTGAGAGTCCCATATAATTGATAATATTTCAGTTTAATTTTAATTGCTGATATTGTTGGTCTTGCTATCTTGCATTGAAACCTGCGGGACATTCAAATGTCAGTAATGTTTACTATATATAGCATAAAATCAGTTGATTGTTCTCCTTCTTTTTTTCCTTCTTAAACCACTATGATAATCCATCACAGCACACAAACATCTAACAAATAGTTTAATGTAAATTGTGTCTATTGTCTATTGTAACTAAAATAACCACTCTTTATTACCGTGGTGAGCAGAAAAGCATCTCAGAAAGCACAGCACATTGAACGTTGAGGTAGATTTCCTACAACTGCAGAAAACCACATTGGGGTACAGTCATGTTAGCCAAGAACAGGAATTTCTGGCTACAGTGGGCACAGGTTCGCTGAAAGTAAACAATTGGAGATTGGAAAAAAACATTGCCGGATCTTTTTCCAATCTTAAACTGTAAGTACAATATTTAACACCTACAACATTATTATTATTATATAATTATCATTCTTTCCTTTTTCAATTAGATGACTGGAATAAATCTAACTGTTTTGCTAATCTAACACTACTTATTATAGGCTTAGTGTATTTGTGTGATGTTTATATTAACATTTTTACTCATCTGCTCCTTTATGAAACTTTCACATCCAGATGGCATATATATTTCAACTTAGAAATGAATGGGTGAAGATTATTTATTACAGTGGTGTGAAAAAGTGTTTGCCCCTTCCTCATTTCCTGTTCCTTGCATGTTTGTCACACTTAAGTGTTTTTTCACACCACTGTATTTCCTACAAATATGGATGTCTGCATCACACATGTTTTTCATCATATTTTTTTTTGTATGTGCTCAGGGATTGAATACAGTGAACATTTTTTTTTTCATGATTTACAGTTCATTACATTTTTCATTAATCTTCAGTAAGCACTTTATCCTGGAATCTATACAAACACCAAACATGAGGGAGAAATATACCTTAGATGGGATCCTAGATAATTGTATCAAAATATATTCCACTTTTCTGGGAAGTATTTAACAAACTAACAGTGTGTGTGTGTGTGTGTGTGTGTGTGTGTGTGTGTGTGTGTGTGTGTGTGTGTGTGTGTCTTACCGCTTAAGTTAAAATTTGGATGATATTGTGGCATATTTCAATTTGTTGTTATTTTAGCCGCTTAATCAGCTTGCTAGATCACTTTCTTCTGATTTCATCATTTGAGAAGTGTTTTATATATGGACACACGTGCAATGTTTCTTGTTTCCGCTTGATATTGATTGGAATAATTGTAGCTGCTGTGCTAATCTACTACTGATTTACATGGCCTGGAATGTACCACTTTTAACACAGTGCTTCATAGAGAGCAATACCATGAGCAGTGTAATGAGTAAACAGCTGATGAGCCCAGAATGTCTTTTTCTTGCAAGTAGGAAGCCTCAAGGCAGCAGAGGAAATGCTAAGTCAAGATAAACCTAATTCTGCTCTGTATAGCAGATAACAAGGTTAACCTAGAGCAAAATGGCTTATCTGTACACACCTGTAGTAAGAAGATAGATGTTTCAAGTAGTGCTATGGCTCTGTTTAGGGTTGAGAGCACTGGTGGCTTAATGCGCTTATCCAGGATGTAATAAATAAAATAATTTTGAGCTGAGAGACCCAGGCTGTGAGCCTGATGCGGTGCTTGTATTTGCAACAGTGACAGCTTGTCAGAAAGGTGAGATATATGAACTTCAGTGAATGTGTTTTAAGCATAGCAAACAAATAGTTTATTTATACAGTGGAGCTTGTCGTGTGGTTTCTTCCTAATAATCATAGTATGTACAGTATGCACATTTACCATTCCATCAAAAGGCTAGGGATAGTAAATACTCGGCTACATGATTCATCAGTTAAATTTATTAATTCAACATTTCAGTGAGAACTCATGTACATCCCTACCAATATAATGTACTCACTCACACATCTTTCCACCCATTTTCCATAATGTCACCTCAGCTATGAAATTCCCCCACATACACTTTCCATTTTTTACCACTCTTTTTTTTCAAACCCCTTTTACATAGCAAAACATGCATCTTAGCAAATGAAAGTATATTGTACATAGTTCCTATTTTAAGATTACAATATATGATACTTAAACCTATTTCTAGTCATTTTTTTACTAATTTCAAGCTGTAAATTTTCTAATATTGGCGGATAATTTTACTTCTTTTTAGAAACAAATAAAAATTAGCAAAATTATCTCTCAAAGAACTTGAAATGAGCAAAAGATCTAGAAATAGGTTACCTAATCTTATATTTGGTTCACTGTAGTAATACAATTGGAAAAATTCTAGATAGATTTGAAAGTATTTAATATATTTTTTATTTGCTCAGATGCTCACTTGCTTTTTTCACTGTAGTTGCTGCAATGTATAGTGTATGTTTACATACAGTGCTGTGAAAATGTATTGATTTCTTCTGGTTTTGTGTATATCTCATAATAAATATTTTTAGATCTTCCAACAAAATACAACATAAAACAAAGGCAACCTGAGTAAAAGCACAATGCAGTATTGATTATA